>JASFYC010000515.1:0-11251 GCA_030412335.1 Botrylloides violaceus | reverse complement strand
CACGTTGCAAGGTGTTGGTGCAAGCTATTATGCATGGTCAATACCAAAAGACTGGATATGATCATCTCCTGAACCGATCTGCAGTAAGCTAAAAAATTGTCACCAGTATATCCTAAGGCAGCATCAATTTCCTCAAACAGTCTGATGTATCGATGGCAGGAATATTCCAATTGCTGTTTCAAATGATAAAGACTACATGAAATATGCAGGATGAACAATACACGGCTATCCCAGATCATCATGAGAATTCCATTGAGTTAGCACAGTCCACAACCACCGACCAACCAACTGCCTCATTCAGCAGAAACTAGGGAGGAGGAATATTTTGAGAACTGTAGATCATCATTTGTGCACAACTCAACCATTGGCACAGTCAATCAGGAAATATGCTTCTCAGCTGTCCTGCTCAATTTATGTATGAGTTTTTCAGACCAATTAGTCTCATAAATAGCACTGTATTGCACTTTTCTAAAGGTAATTTTCAAAACTTGCCATATAATATGTTTTATTATATCACCAGTCATGGCCATTTTTCAATAAAGAATGTTAAACATAAGTAATCGCACATAACGAAATACTGCAAAATAAGACAAGGAGCAGTATTACTAATTGAGGGTATAAAAGGCTACAAGTGTTCAGGTATGAAAAGGTGCTCGGCGATCTCTGTTTATTCCTCTTGATGAATTATGAAGCAACGCTCATCTCTATTATTGCAGTACATCTAGCAATAAAATCGTTTCTTCCTCACCCGCGACCCCGCGCGCCTCTTCGCTCGTCGTAACAATACCGCAACGTTCGCAAGGCAGCAACGAACAACAGCTCAAGTCGATGTTGTGAATATCATGTAAAAAAGAGGGCTCTTCGACTTAGCGCGCGTGACGTCAACTAGATCGACCTAGTCGCGAAGTCGACATAGCCATGTAAATGGGGTTAGTGTATCTCTTAGTCATTTGTGCTCGACCGCGTGCGGAGTAGCGTTGGTGTTCGGTTTGTAATCAATTGTTTTCAGATTCTGTGAATAAGTTTAATAAAGCCCACTTTAGGTCGTTACACCTATCCTGCTTTTCAAATCATCTTTCTCCAACCTTGATAAACTTACTGACCCACCCTAACATGGCGAGACCCGTTATCGACTTCGCCCTCAGTTGCAAACGTCCACTATAGGTAGAGCAGCTCAAGTCATTTTATATATTGTTTTGTGTTGTGCGATGTGAGTGTGTATTGTATTGAATTGTATATATAGTGCATGGTATTGAATTTTATATGGATTGATCGTGGCGCACAAGGCCCTTGGGCGACAAGTGCCACTTTCCTTATCATAATAAAAAAAAACTGGTTCTGTCTGCAGGCGTGAAATATTACACAATTTAGAAATAATGTTATGTATAATCAAGCCTGTAATAGAACGTTCCCGCATCCATGTCAAAGTATAACGTTAGCTTAACGTTTACTGTCGTCTCGGCACTCAAAGCCAGCCATAATCCCATATATACCCGTAGGATCAAGGGCGGATTTAGGTGACGAATGGGGCAGTCGCCTCTCTTAGACGATAATCACTGGTAGCTATAAAGGCCTCTAAACCTCTTTAATATTACAGATTCGGAGTTGCTGTAGAGTTATGCTAACCAGCAGTCAAAATATGCGTTATCATTACTGGTTATGATTACATCGCTATCGCACCCTATCGCATGCGGTCACTCATGAGCCATAATGTGGGCGAATATTTTAAGTTGGCTGGGGTTCAGATCCACGCACGGATTGGATCCACACAGCAATGTGTATTTAGACATCTCTGATTATTCCGTGCTGTTAAGAATCACTTGACTTCTAAATAGTAACACATTTCGGAAAACTCGAACTCAGTTGTGCTGGTAATACTGTTGAGTGAAAAGCAGTTGGACCACGCTAACTATAGACTATTGTAACGGTCAGAGAGAATCTGCTATCCGTTGGTTCATATTACGACTGCGTACCTAAGATGTACTGAGTGATAACCGGATTTGGGTAATTTACCTGGAGAGTGTCCGTTTCATATTGGTCTGATTGGGATAATTTAAGGCCTCGTTTCAATTTTTTTTGTTATAATAAACGTGTAGGTAGCAACTCTAACTACCCCGTTTGTAACTATTCCAAATGAATTTCCATTATTCGCGATGCATTCGATCGTAATTTGCGTACAGTTTGTAGAAAATATTTACAACAGATTTGATCTGTATATTGGAGATAGTCCAGCGAGTAAAATTTCTCGACCTAAATTTCAAATGCCCGTATTGAGTGCAGCAGTGTTTACAACATCGTCATCTCAATAAAACCTACCTACTGTGGTCATTGAAGGGCATGTGTCCCAAAATTCTTTACGAAAAGCGGCGTACTGTCACTGCTTTACGACTCCTCAAATTCAACCAGAGCAGCATAAATGACGCCCCTTGGAAATTGTTTGAGGGCATCAACATATTTGGAGGTAACGCCTTACTCACGCCCACTTAGTATAAGAGCGCGACCTAGTGGCCGAGCGATTATCATTGCATATGCTCGTTGCCTGAAGAACAGACAACTATATGGCAAAGAAAGTTTCGATCACAAAAGTTCGACTACAACTACTAGTGAAAGTCGTGTCTACTGTAGGTAGACTATTTTTCGAAACACGCGAGAAGATTGCTACGAGTTGGTACGAGTCTAGTCTGCAATTGGACTTGGGCACAACATACACAACAGCAACAAATACTACCCATGCTAGCTCGAATTTTGAGTAAACAAACCATTTATCTAGTCGTAAGTTCTAGCTGAAAATCCTGTATCCAAAATGTTCAAAAGTGTTGCAACGATGTTGCACAAAATTGGTAAAAATTGCAGTATCCTGCTGCACTTCAAATGTCGAAGAGTGTAGTGGAGATGATGGCGGACGATCAATGGATATTGTGAAGAAGATCACAACAGATTTAGCGTCGAGCCTCGGTTTATTGAGAATTAAAACATTCACTAGCTTTCGTAGCTTCGCTCCTTCATCAGGTGACCTGGTTCGAGTGGCATAACCATATCAGAAGAGGCATAAAGGGCCAGCCGCTTGTTCAGTATCACACAAGAATAAGTTGCTGATACGATACGATTGCCTGATGATCTCGTAATGCGACAGTATTGCTGTACGCTGCAGGAATCGGAAAGCAGAGAGAAGATGACTCGATTCGTTTTTAACTTTTGGCTAGCGGTACGTCCTCATACTACAATGCCTTGATGTCATTCGTCTTTCCGTCAATTTCCGGCAGCCTTCGCCCATGCATATATAGCTTACGACTTACCCAAGAGGTTGTTTACTCACAACTTCCGCGAACATTGGTCGTGTTTATTTATATGTTTTACCCTGGACCAAACGTAAACTAGACTTGTAGTAACAAGGTCAGAAAAAATCTCACGCGTTACGAGGGTTTACCTACACTATCTGCATTTACCTAGTAACAAAACAATTTTAATTCTCAGTTAGACTTTGAAACAGATCCGATCGTTGTTCCAGTTTTACTTTACTTTGAACATGACTTGTAAATAGCGTATGAAGCCTACACATGTATGTGTCATGGCTCGTTTCGAAAGTGTCCGCCGCTCAGTGAGGCATTTGGAATAAACATAAGAGATCGGCGTGTCAGCCCTGGTCCATTTTCTTTCGATTTTGTAAAGTACCCCATGACCGTTTTACCATAGTCACGGACACAGGTACACTTGCATCAAAATAATGGCATGATGGCAAGTTACAATCGCGATTCACAGAACTATGACAAAAGAATTTGCTGGTCCAAATATCTTACTATGCTGGTTGCAATGTTAGTGTGACAATAGTTGAGTAATTTCACCTACAGTTATTTAACCAAGACTTCGCTAGAGTGAGGGCATTGTACCCGCACGAACTATGCAAAGCTTTATATCTAGAGATCGAATTTTTATTGGCTCTGCACCAATTAACGAGCTTTCAGATTAAGATTCATTACTCCGGTAACACCAACTTTCTAATTGATCTCAGTGCATCACTAACCTTTTGTAAGATCGTAAAAGGCGGTATAAAGAAAAATGGTAACTTGCCTTCAGGTGCGCTATAATAACACTCATTAGGAAATATGCATTGCTGTATGATATCTATCGATGACTGCTACTGCTAGGTACCGCATGAAAGCTTCAAGCACAGTTTTCCAAAATAACAGCACTACACAACATATTACCCGGCTTGTGTTGTTCCGCTAGTCGGTAACTTCCTTCCTCTACACCATATGAAATGTATAGCATGCCCTAAATGTTGCGTTAACCCATCCAACTATGTTTAATTAAAAACAATGAATGTGCGTTTCATAAAATTAATATTTAGACGATTGTATGTAATCCCAAATTATTTCTTGTCTCCTATATGCGCTTCGAATCATTTTCCGTCTACACGCCTAAAACGAGCAAAATTGTAAAAACATTACGATATCACCAGCCCAGAATACTGCGATGTGATGAATTTGCTACTGGAACCTGCGAGTCTAGGTATAGACATCGCATGAGCGTCTTATGTAGCCTAATACTCAAATAACGACCTTCAAGCCGCTTTTGATATAGTTATGCAGCAATCATATATACGATATGCAAACGAGTCAGGTAGCGCTGGCTAGGTGATGGACTGACACCGATGACCTTCCTGTCAATAGATAAGTCTTGGGTGGAATGAGATGCTGGTTTTGACCGCGGTCAGTTTGTGCCAGTTAGGCCTACAATTCTATTGGTTTCGCGAATTTGACACGAATAATTCCAAATAATTTTACCACAGCATTGGTTTAATTCACAAATCTGATCCATATTTATAGCAACAAATCTACCCTTACCCCCACATTTCAACCGAACGCAGTCATAGCATCTATAGAGGTGTGCTAAGAAGCAATCTTCCGCATCACCCATGGTGTAACACATTCCCAACAATTTGCAAACTGGTTTATCTACAGTGAAAAAAATAGTATTAGTAATAAGTCTAACAATATGTTTATCATCATCGATGATCAGTGGAAATTATTCTTATGGAACAGAATATACCTTCGAAATATCTAAAGATCCCATACTCAGAAATACTAATCGGTTCGTTCATTCGTCGTCGGGAGGTTCCGGATTCAGTTCCTAACCAAAGACTTCAAAATAGGTATCAGTTACCTCACTGCTCGGCAATCTTTGTCGGCGGAGATTGAGGTGAGTTATGATTGTGATAGTGTCCCGGACTATAAACCGGAACTATTTGAACGCGTATCGTAAGAATTGACCTGTCGTACGTAACCTTCGTAGTGGAAAACCCGTCAAATTCATAACAATAATTAAAAAGGATACGCAAAATAAGCGCGCTGGGATTAAAAATGGCATTTATTTCCGTCTCTCCAGAACAGAAAATCAATCGATAGGGAATTGGTATGTTGAAATCACGTGCGTACTCCGTCGTTGAAGCATCGACAACAAGGACGTCGTGAAAACAGGGATTGGAACTTGCAAACAGGATTTTGTCTAACCTGTATTTCCCTCTTTGATGCAAGGCAAGGTTTTTCGAATGGTTAGGCATGACGTAGTCTTCCAGCAATTTGTTTTATCTGAGCATTCATCAGCCCTCCTGAGAAATCGTTGTGCTACTGTTACAATAAAGTAAGCATGTTAGGCAACCTCTTCGAAAACCATAAACAAAAATATACGAACGTTCTACTAGAGTTTTGACATCGGGCATTCCATAAGGCTTACACGCAAGTGCGAATGACATAAACAAGAAAAGTACAAGTGCCTTTAATGCAGTCATTTTCGATCCTGGTTTCTGCCGCTATTTTAATCAAGTCTGCATGCGACAAGAGTTATTCAGTTTACGGTCGGTATATACTTATATATATGCATCGAGAAGAACGTTAATTGTATTTACCAAACCACATTCCTTAATTGCAAAACTTTTCGTCGCATATAACTACAGGTCTATCTAATTGCTAATTATAATTAATTATAATTATAGACCCAGTGAAACCAATCCGTAAACAAAGTTTCCACAGTAAGTCATTTTCTATAATTACTCGAAGAGCCACGTTACAACAGAAGTGAAGTTATAATCGGAGATAAGCAAGCACCATTTTCAAAGGAATGATCACAAATATTGCTTATCAATGCAATTCACAAATGTTGCTTCTCAATGCATTTTCCTATTTAATCAATTGGATTTGTCTAGCTGTGTGAAATATTACCCAATTTAGAAATCGTGTTATAATTCGGGCAGGATATTGCAATATCTGCAACTTTTGATTTCTGGATTTTCTCTGATATCACCGTTTATTGACCCAAATCGAGGATATAGGCCTTCGGTTGGATGCTTATAGGCTATAAATTGAATCTATTGAAAGTTTTTCGACATTTGATATGCAACATCTTACTGCAATTTTTAACAATTTTTGTGTAGAATCATTGCAACACTTTTGAACCGGAACCGGGAACCGGGACAGGGTGGGCTATTCATATTCCATCTCGCCATATATCAATTTCGCAGTGCTGTCAAAATCAGCTCTCGAGTTACTTCGTTGAGATTCTGGCCATCCGAAATGCCCTGAGCTGGATTCTAGAAAACGGAAACTCATCCGCTAAGAGCATGATCCTAACTGATTGCATGTCGGCAATTCAAAGTTTTCATCCGTAACGAGGATTCTATTCAGTGGAACAGACGACGAAGGAAATCTTCGTGTTTCTTCACAAGCTACAAATAAAAGATACGGCAACAACCCTGGCGTGGCTGCCGAGTCATGTGGCTGTCCCGGGCAACGAGGAGGCAGACCGGTTGGCTCGTCTCGCTGCGGAGAATTCCCAGGACAGCCGTGGCACTAACACTGTTGCTTTCCTCTCCTTGCGAGAAGCAAATTCAGTCCTCCGCAAGAGGTGCCTTGACGAGTGGGACCACAGAAACACGATGGGCGAAAAGGGAACTCACTTCAAGCAGTTTCAAGATTCTGTAAAGACCGTTCTACCATCAGATTCAAACCACGCTAGTGACAGTATTTTTTTCTGTCTGCGTACCGGCCATTGCAAGTAAAATGCCCATTTATTTAAAATTAGATGTGTCCTTTCGCAAAATTGTGAATCGTGCCAATGCCCAGAAACAGTGGAGCATTTTCTTTTATACTGTCTAAAATACCGTAAACAACGGGCCAGTCTTTTCCGATCCTGCTTTTCCAATCATCTTTCTCCAACGTTACTAAAGTTACTGACCCACCCTAACATGGCGAGACCCGTTATCGATTCCTCGCTCGGTTGCAAACGTCCACTATAGGTTGAGCACCTCAAGTCATTTTATATATTGTGTTGTGTTGTGCGATGTGAGTGTGTAATGTATTGTATTGTATATGTATTGATCGTCGCGCAGAAGGGCCCTTGGGCGACAAGCGCCCCTTTTCTTATCTTATATTGAAAAAATAAAAATGGAAAACAGGCAGGTGACCCGCCGCAATGCATTTGTTGTAGGCCTACTCTTCATAACGGTCTCTAATTATCATGCGATCGTTGCAGGTGCATCGTCGTATCGCCACCAACCTGATATTTGCTGTGTGAATTTTTCTCTTCAAAGCCTTTCTGCCTGTCTGTCTGGTCAGGTTGATTTTGTTTGTTTTATACAGCGACAACAGACGGTTCAGCACCAATTGATACTGAATAACTTGTTGCTGACAGAACCCATTTTGCAGTTGTTTAAAGTGGCAATATTGATCAAGTCGTATTTCAAATGTTGCACATTTTTTGAGTAAGGCTTACCCGTAGATGTCTTCAATAAAATAGCTTCATGACCTCAAAATTGCAATTCATGTTATAGTAAGTACATAGATAATAATAGAAATCTTTTGCACTGGTTTCCTATCGCAGTCGTGAACCCCTATCTGCGCATATCATAGGAACTTTTATAAAATAATTTGTCGGTCCAAATCACTTTCTGTGGTTGTAATGTTATTGTGACAATAGTTGAGTAATATCATCTATAGCTATTTGACCAAGACTAGAGATTGAGGATTATACCCGCACGATGGCGTTGCTTTATAGCTTGCAATCAAACCTTTATATTGGCTCTGCACCGTCTACTGAGATTTCAGAATACGATTTAGTACTCAATCAACGACTTTCTAATTGAAGACGATGTACCCCGGTGACTTGTTGTAAGATTGTACTAAGCGACGCAAATCAAAACGGTGCCTTGACTTCAGGTGATGTATGATTACAACCTATGCATTGCTCTATGATATGTATCGATGACGGGTAGGTATCGCGCGATAGTCTCAAGTTCGTTTGGCAAAAATGACAGCACTATCCGACACCTAGACCGGCTTGTGTTGTTCTGCTAGCCTGTAATTTCCTTTGTCTATATACCCTGTATGTAGGCCTTCTGCGGTATCTGCTGAATGTTGCGTTAATCCATCTATCGATGTTCAATTGGAAACAATGAATGTGCGTTTTATGAAATTAAGATTTAGACGAAATTAGATGTTTCTGTAAATTATGTTCTTGTCTTCGATATGCGCTTCGAATCATGGATACGGACCTGAAACAAACAACAATGCTATTACATCACGAGATCAATAGCCAAGAATATTTTGATGTGACTAATTGGCTACTGCAACCTGCGAGTTTGAGTAGACTTCGTATAATCAAACTTATGTGATACTCAAACAGCAACCTTCAAGCCACTTCTGATATACAGTAGTTATACGAACGGGTCAGGTAGCTACGATTGGGCCATTAGCAGACGCTGATGATGATACTTATGTGGACAGAGAAATCTTGTAGTGTACTGATATGATGGGATGGGGTTAAGATGGGTAATAGCCGCAGTCAGTCTGTGTCAGTTACGGATACAATTCTATTGGTTTTTTCGAGTTTGACACGAATAATCCAAGCTAATTAACACATCGGTATATTACACAAATCTGATGCACATATTCATAGCACCAAATTTACCCGTACCTCCACATTTGTCTACAGTACAGTAGTAACAACTACGGCTGGCGTCTAGGAAACTCTCTTGCATCGGCTTTCCAAACCATGTCAATTTTTCGCACTTCGTTCCTTCTACAATGACAAAAGAATAGTAATAATACTAAGTCTATAGCAATGTGTATTTCATCGATAACGATCGATGGAACAAATTCTTATGGAATAAAAAATAGACATTTGAAATATCGAAAGCATCCCAGACCGATCGGTCCGTTCCGGTGTCTGAGCTGGTTTGACAGTCAGTCTTCTGATCGGGAGACTACAGATTCGATTCCCGACCGAGTCTCACCAAACACATCTAGATTGCTATCAATTCTGGCACTATTCGGTAGTCAGTATCGGGGGAGTGAGGGGGGTTGCGGTTATGATAGTGATCCGGGTTTACAAACCGGAATTACTTTCAGGTATACTGCAAGGATTAAGCCGACTTGACCTTCATAGCTGAAATCGCCCTAAATTCCAAACGACATACAACAAAGGCTATGCGAAATATGCGCGCTGGGATTAATAGTGGCGTTTTTTTCCTCATGTCTAGAAAAATCAACCGATAAGAAACCGGTATGTGGAAATAACGTCCGTATTCCGTCGCTAAGAAACCTCGACACCAATCAGAAGGACGCCGTGAAAAACAATAGTTGAAAGTTGCAAGCAGGATTTTTTCTAACCTGGAATCGTGTCGTATTCGAAGCAATGATAGGTGTCTTGAACAGTTTGGCATGACTGCTCCTCCCAACATGAATCTTCTTCACTGCATCTATTCGCCCTTCTCACAATCTCTTTTCCTACTGTTACAATAAAGCAAGTGTGTTAGGCAACTTCATTGAAAAACAAGTTTAAAGAAAAGCAAAATACCAACACTGTACTAGATTTTCTTTGGTGGGCTTACATGCCAGGGCGGATGAGATTGCTAACAAAAGTATAAGTGCCTTCAATGCAGTCATTTTCGTTCCTTGTAACTGTCGCTCTTGCAATCAAGTATGTATATACTAGTGACTAGACTCATTCAGATTACGGTCACTATATATATGCATTGTGAAAATGTTAATTGCATTTACATATAAAATAATTAATTAGACCTGTATATCGACGCGTTTCCTCGTATAAATACTACATACAGATCCACGTAATTGCTAAATGCAGGGTGACCTTTTGAGAGTTAAAATCAAACTTGGGAAAAGTTTGAACCCAATTGAATCAATATATTAACAAAGTTTCCACCGTTCGCTAATAGGTACAGTCGAATCAGTCAAGCAACTGTCTATAATTATTAAAATACCCACGTTTGTGATTTAATCACTTTTGGATTTCTCTGGCTGCGAGAACATGGAAATCGTGTTAAAATTAGGGCAAGATTTTGCTCTGACATAATGTTTACGGATCGGAATCGATGTTATAGCCTTTTTGTTATGAAGCTTAAGTAGCAACGTTTCCAATATTTTCGACATTTGACGGGCAACATCTCTCTGCAATTTTACCTATTTTTGAGCAAAATCGTTGCAACACGCTGTAAACTTGACTCTGTGACCCCATAGCAGTCCTGCTGGCACACTTTGTTAAGCAGACACGTGCAGTAGCTGTCTATATCCATAATATATAATATCGCATGTATGCTGTTCCTTGGTTTACTGTGCTGATGTCCTATAATTATATTCTCTGATATGCTCTTATTATATGAGCATCTATTTTATACTGTGCCACAGTCATTTTCAGTTCCTCGTTTTACTGTGCTGATGTCCTATATATTCTCTGATATGCTCTCATTATATGAGTATCTTTTTTAAAATACTGTGCCACAGTCATTTTCAGTTCCTTGGTTTACTGTGCTGATGTCCTATAATTATATTCTCTGATATGCTCTTATTATATGTGCATCTATTTTATACTGTGCCACAGTCATTTTCAGTTCCTTGGTTTACTGTGCTGGTATCTAATATATTCTCATTTTTGTCTGTTGCAATAAAAATTGTATTGCGCTGTGCTTCCATATGTGAAATTCTACCTGTTATTATTATTACTGGTAAAATGGACTGATGCTTATCGCCGCGCCAGACGGAAAAACGTGTGACAGGGCGTACCTGCATAGAGGGACCCGAGTGCGAACTGCAGGGAACGTAAAATTAGGTACAACACAACTACCGTACAAGAAAAGAAGCCTATAGTCGGTGACGTAACAGTGAGGCTAAATTGGCATTTGGGCCCACTAATTTTTTGCATTGTGACCGACCTGGAAGGCCGTGAATGTAGTAGGCCATGG
>JASFYC010000511.1:0-64117 GCA_030412335.1 Botrylloides violaceus | reverse complement strand
AGTTGTATATTCCCGCCATTCGAGTAGGAGATGCCGTGTTTTTCAAATGAATTTTTCTAATGTACAGCCTGGCAAGGTAATCGCTTCGACGCCTGTAATTCCGAGAACGAGCACTGAAGTTGCAATGGAGCCGCAGATCGTTCATCAACGCGAGCCTTCAACCAGTCTAGACCTTTCCAACGAACACCCTCCGAACGGACATCTTAACAAGATTCAACTACAGCTTCATCAAGAGCAACAATCGCCAACACCGCATCGCCAGTATTTACTCCACAACAGGTGCTAAATGTTACCACAGATCGCCTAGAGAAATATTTGGCCTCCGTAAATTTTTTTTTAATTTCTTCACATAAGCCCGTGGGCATCTCAACGGTTATCCCTTCTGAGTGGCCCTGCTTTTCGCCTTTTGTCGAGACTAAATAGCCAGCCCGTGGTATGTTATACAGTGTATCTGATTCGTGTTATTTTTATATCACAGCAGTGGATCTCACAGCTCTCATTCTCCGGCTGCTACGTCATCAAACTCGAGGAGAGGAAGCTCTGATTCATTAGACGGACCGAGCACAAGACATTCGAATAGCAGTATCTTATCATCATGTAAGTGATTCCACCGAGTAGTGAGTGAACAAAGGATTGAGTAGTCATGTACTGTAGGTAGGCACGCTCTGCCAATTACCGAGACAGGTACCCGGTACCGGCCATCAGCCGAGTAAGGTCGAAAATTCGTTAGGTTTTCGATATAACGGTAGTCAGTATCAGTCATATTCAGGGGTGCAGGCGAATTGTTATCGTATCTGCCTTGAAAAACATATGTCTTGTCGACAAGTACACCCATGTGGATTGTATACAGGTTGCGTACATGTTAAAATACGTGAGGCAATAACCGGAGCCGAATTTGAGAAGTATAGGAGCGTAGGTCTATTGCAATCGAGTTCAGTTCAGCGGGTCTGCTCAGCTTATCCTTTAGCCTTCCAATGGAAGAGCTTTTGGGCGAATACTTCTACTCCTGTTGATAGTTTGGTGCGCCTACCGAGATTCGAACTCGGTTCTCTCGCGTGGAATACGAGAGAAGATATCTCTTTTGGTTACCCATAATGCAATGCATTATTTTATTTACAGCAAGCTCCAGTTCAGCTACCCATAATGCAATGCACGGTCTTCATCCGGCTCAACTGATGAGACCAGGAAGCCAAATGTCTAACTATGAACGGCATCTTATACCTGGCAGTGGTAAGTCAAGTCTACTACTAGCCGTTGCATGAATCGAACCGGGGACCACCCGATGCTGTGCTGTTGTTGTTGTTGACGCATGAGAAATACAGCTACCCAAGAAAATGGCATTTTCCCGGCCCTATGACCTGCCGGTCATTAGTGAGATATTATTGGTGACTTGTTTTTAGTATTTGTCATCCACGCTTAGGTGTTACATTGTGGTTTTTGCGACCTATGAGTAAGATGTAAACAACGTTATCTGTTTCTTTGCAGCCTCGGGCACTCGCTCAGGCGACGAAAGCCTTGGCAGCTCGCACTCTGGAAGGACTAGCTCGTCTTCAATATCAGGTAAATGATATAATACTTTCAGAGCAACGTTTACGCTTGTAGGAGACTGTAGTTTGGCCTGCTATTCAAATCGTAGATGTGCATTTTGTAGGGTATATTCTTGTGTGCTTGGCTGAATTTATACACTAAGAGAGCAGTTATAGTAAACCTATTGGTGGCAGGCTAATCCCGGCAGAGTACTATAAGATTATTATAGATGCGTAGTAAGTCCGCTACCGTTTCGTGGCGGCATGTGGTGATCATATGATGCTGACTTGTTAAGAATGGTATCTACGTGAGTGTGAATGCGCGAATTTTGTTTAGTAACAGGTTTCGCTATAAACTCGTGACGCTGTAACCTTTCGCAACAACTGCTGTAACGAGCCTATGTATTAGTTCATATATGCTTGAGGTAGAGGCATAAGTTGCAGGATGTCTTACATTGATTTTGGCTCTATTTGCGCAGATGTAGAGAAAATGAACTATGATGTTTCGCATGCTACAGTATCGACAGCGCCCAAGTTCATACGCGATACAACAGCTTACTGGTATAAGCCAAATATATCTCGTGACGAAGTAAGTTGCATTTTGATTGAATAATGTTCTTTCTACTGGGGGAAGGACCCGCCCCATTTACCACTGCCGGTGCTTGAAAGTTGAAGCCAGCCGTGGGTTGTGGATTCACTCATTTTTCCACTATCAACAGGCACTTGCTATTCTACGTCCAAAGTCTGCTGGAAGTTTTATCGTACGAGACAGCCGCTGTTTCCCAGGCGCTTTCGGATTA
The DNA here is from genome assembly GCA_030412335.1 of Botrylloides violaceus. Lineage (NCBI taxonomy): Eukaryota > Metazoa > Chordata > Ascidiacea > Stolidobranchia > Styelidae > Botrylloides > Botrylloides violaceus. Next base: position 61,791 of record JASFYC010000511.1, on the reverse strand, counting down.
GCCTTGAAGGTTGAAAAGTTACCAACTAACTTGCAATTGAAGCCTGGAGGTATGTGCGCTTGTGTTGTTTAAAGCCCGTGATATTATTTTATGTCATTATCCCTGTTATAGTAGATAAGGGAGTTGCGATGGAGGAGACGAAGGATTTTTGAACAGCTTTTACAGTGACTAGAGGCAGATATCAGCCGACATACTCCTTTCCTCTGTAAATTTCATATCACGGCATCGTATACTTATGTTCCTGCGTTTAAAAATTTTGATCAAGACTCAATAGTCGTTCTTATTTCATTGGTTCGGTTAAACCTTGGCATCATGTGTACAACTAGTCGACAGGTTGAGTGATGCAAGATGTAAGACTCCTTGCAACAAGAGAGTATAGTGTCACCATTGCGTCGTACGGGTTTCTTTTGGCAGACCTGTACGATATCATATGAGCACCGAGCCTCGTTGTTCCTCTTCTGGAGGGAGAGAAAAGTGTATTCATATAGACTGCCGTCTGACTTAGTAGGGTCAAGTACAAATACGATATTCCATTTCCAGCTGATATTGCCAACGAGTACGTCCGCCATTTTCTCATCGAGCCAAGTTCAAGAGGAGTGAAATTAAAAGGATGTCCTAACGAACCAGTTTTTGGAAGTCTGTCGGCGCTTGTCTACCAACACTCTATCACGCCTTTAGCTTTGCCATGCAAGCTTATCATACCCACTGCTGGTAAGAAATCTCAGATCAATATGCACTTACATAGCCTTCTCCCATACGCAGATCCTGCACGCATGCGTCGAATCGAGTACTCTGCGATATTGAATTTTCCTTAGCTCAAAATATTTTCCCTCTTTCGTGGTGTTGCGTTTAATTCAAGACGTTATGCGGCCCGATTGACTTGAATAGAACCCGAGGTCCTTCAGTCACTGCATGATATCTGTAGTGTTTGGGTGTGGGTGTGTCAGTGTGTGAGGTTCTCCTACTATGCTATCCTGTGCATTGTTTGTTATACAGTAGATCAATTTCTCGTTGTTTTTTAGATCAAGAGCTCCCGAAGCCACCAAGTCCTCAAATCAGTCAGCCTGAACCGGCTGCAACACCGCAAGCAACAGCAAACGAACTGCTGAAGCAAGGCGCTGCGTGCAATGTTATTTACATAGGTTGCGTGGACACGGAATCCTTAACAGGGCCATTGGTAAGGGACAGTGTTTGCTGTATGAAATCTGCTCCAATGTTGCAAAATCGTACGGAATATTCACCACAGATGTAGCGTCCAGTCTTGGTTTGTTGAGAATTATAACGTTCACAAACTATAGGAGCCCCATTCCTTCCGCTCCTTCATCAAGTGAAGATAATTTGGAATGGAAATCGCAATTACCAGTAGACGCAGAAACGTACATTCCAGTATGCTCTTAAGAGGCTGCATTGGCTCCCTATATCTATTTCGATGACCAAGTTGATCAACGTGTTTCCGTCGTTACCCTACTAATGTCTTTTTCAATGTTCTTGTAACCTCTGTGTGGTTTTTGCAGGCAATAGAGCGAGCTATCCGGGAAACATACCAAGTAGCGAGAGCAAATCCAAATTCGACTTCAATCGTGCATTTCAAAGTGACGCCGCAGGGGATTACCCTGACTGACAACGCACGGAAGTAAGTTTATTGCATGGTTCCTGAATAGCGCCAATGGATTTAAATAGAGAGGTATCGCGACACGGCTTCCTTGTCTAGTCTGTTTGATCGTACTCTACGCTGTAAGGTCAGAGGTCGCATGAAAGGATGACATTACGTAGTCACAGCTTGGGCTTATAAACTGCGATTATCTCATTTTTTGACCATTGACCTTTACAGGCTATTTTTCCGGAAGCATTATCCTACAGATACTGTAACATTCTGCGGATTGGATCCGATGGGTGGCGCTAATAAGTCCAGCAAATACAGACGGTGGGACGCTACCGGCGTGAAGGGAAGTCCAGATGCATGGTGAGTACTGAGCAACTTAAACCACTACTAGACGTTAAGTAGTTACTTTCTATTCGCCTGTTGTACAACATACGACAGTTTAATAGCATTGAAGGGTCGTCAGTGGAAATATGATGATAGTTTGAATAAAGCGTAAAAGCACCCAGAACAGTTTTGTAGAATCATTTTTGATTTCGAATACGAATCGAATCAGCCCAGCCCCTTTTCCTAAACAAAAAAATAGCTGAAGAGCATTGAGAAGAGGCCGAGCAAGGAGTGTGTGAGAGAAAATGAGGAAGAAAGCGTCGCAGAAAAGAATTTTAACCTAAAAGATTTGACGTCCGCTAGGTGGTGGTAGTAAGCCAGATTCGAAATTTACGGTCGAATCGAATCACTTGCGATTCGAATCGATTCCGAATATTCGATTCGAGTTGCCGAGAGGGGTTGTGTTTTACTAGAAGTCATGGTACTAGCGAGATGCTGTTTTATTGCCGTTGAGCCTAGTGATTGCGGGGCGTTGATTCGGAATTGAAGAAAGTGGAGATATTCAGCAAGTACTGAGCGCGATATTAGCAAGGGTTGAAGCTGAGGAAACTAAAAGGATCCAGGTAAGGTGGTACTGCTTGACAAATTATATGTGTTGTTCTGTGAAAGATAGCAGCGAAATTTCAGAGAGAAATAACAGCGTGTAGGCGAATGCTGCGATGGTGTATGAATTTGAGACTGCACTTGAGATAGAAGAGGTAAGGATGGTAGTGTTTTTTTGCAGGAATTGACTAAACACTATGGTTAACAGTATCCTATAAGTAAGAAAATCAGTTTATTCCATGTACAGATTTTAAACTGTACTTTTTATTTGCTCTATTTATGGTCGCATTGAATTTTCTTGTCATTGTTTTTCAGGTTGTTTGGTTTTGTGGCGCGCAAACAAGCCGGTGCCAGTGGCAACAGCTGCCTCGTCTTCGCTGAACTGGACTCTGCCCAGCCTGCCCGCGCCATCGTCAATTTCGTCATGAAAGTCTTGATCGGGTTCTCCCGACAAAACAGCTCTTCCTGATTTCACCTGTTGGCTGCAGTGACGTCACTACAACGTGATGACGTCACCCACTGTTTTCGTTCGCTGGTCGAAATCGTACGTGGGGATAGAATCCGTCCGAGTCGTATCGATGACGGAATCGGGGCCTCCGAGAAGCAGAGACCCTGAGAAGCGTGACGTCATCATCAAGTTATTGATGCCATGTGCGGGTACTTCCCTTCCCCTCTTTTGAAATTGCGACTAACAAGATGCCATATTTTATCAGCTACTGCCAGTTGTTTAAATCGATCGCTTTTGTCTTCATGAGTAGCGGTACCTCGATTTTAGCAATATTCATTTAATTCTTGTCGTTGAATGGGTGTCACTGAACGGCAGACCAAGCGGACTTTGCGATACTAAACGGCGGACGAAAAAAATTGTCGGGAGTCGTCCGAACTTAGCAAAGGCTCCGTTCGCTCATTCCGTCGCTCACTTGTGCCATTTGCTCTCTACAAACCACGTCACAGCCTTATCAGTAACTCGTCTGAACTATATATCCGAAGTCCGCGGTCCGCCGTTTAGTATCGAAAATTCCGCGTCGTCCGGCGTTTAGTATGACCCTTGTTGAATTTTTCAGCATATTTTCGTGTTAACGGTGTTGTGTAAACATAATCCTCACTTTTTATTGTATCGTCATGATTTTGTGTTGTTTTTTTCCTTGTTTTCAAATCCATTACGTTCAAGATTGTGTGTTAATTTAACTTTTCATGGCATAAAGGTCGTTCATGACGAACGTGTGCCGGCTGTTTGCCGCTGCCCTAGCAGGAAATTCGGGCTCAATTTCTGGCCAATGTTGCATGAACTCTCTGGTCTTAATTCAGCAACATCTGGTACATATAGAAAGGTTTGCCGCACAAAAATACATCTACCGCAATGGAAAGTACGATTCAAACGTGAGTAACACGGCGTCGAAATGGCACTTGCCATCCAATACCACACTGGTAGTGGATTAAACTGGTTTCATCCGGATTTTGCTACCGCGTCCAACGTCCTTCCAGTGTATAGTTTACGCTTCTGGAAATCGAATCTGGATGTTTTGTTTGACTGTTATTTGTGTTTTATCGCTTATTTTCCTGTTATTTGAATACTTGATAAACTAATGAAATCCCATTTTTCATATTTTATTTGAAAATATGTGAGATATTTACGATTTTACACGTTCCTTTCTGTACATAAACATGGTCCAATGAAAACCTCTTTTGTGGGCAAAGGCCGTCGGATTCAGTATTATGGCGTGTTCCTGCTATAGGCCTACCATAAGTACCCCCGAGGCTCGTGGTGCTCGCATCAAGGTCATGGTCGCGTTCCCGCCGGATCATTAATTTCACGCATTGAATAACAGACGACAGCTTTCTGTCAATGGTTTGTGACGTCACAAAGGAGGTATGAATACAGGGGAAATAATAGTAACTGGGTACGTTTTTTCCACAACTCGCCTCGGACTTGTACAGTAGTGGCGACTGATTAAAGTTGAGGAAATGGCTGAGATGCAAATGCAACCGATGATGAGCCAGGTCCTTGGGGCTCCACCTGTATCAGCATTAGACTATTTAGCGACGTTGAGCGAGTTGAAAATACTTCAACAAATCGAAATCGCTGAAGTTGTAACTGGGCTTGATATGAAGAATCGGTATTCTATTCAAACTATGTTTGGCCAGCAAGTATTGTTTTGTTATGAAGAGTCGGGACTTTGTCAGAGAATGTGTTGTAAAGAACGTAGAGGGTTCACAATGCACATCTCTGATGGATCTGGTCAAGAGGTTTTGACTTTAACTCGGGAGTTCAAGTAAGGAAAATCCAGACTTAGGTATTTTTGCCCGGCCCATATTTGTCTCGGCAATGTTTCATTTGCAGCCACAGCGGGATCCGAATCCAACCATCTTTCACTTAGCAGTGATTTTTATGCCAGATGACCTTCCTGTCGCAACCTCCCCAGTTTGCCCAAGTTCTTGGTGGCCATTAACTGGCGTAGGCAGAGTAAAATGAATGCATTTGTTCGACCAGGAAATCAGATCGTGTTAGATGTCTTATCGCTAGTAGGCTAGGCCTACTACTAGTGATGTGACCGTCTTGCGGCTTGCTTAAGCATTGGTCCGGTACGCCGACCAAGATTCAAACTCACTTCTAACCTCTCCAATATGAGTAGTGGTAGCTATTTATGTATCACAAATGCTCAACCCACTGGGCTGCAATTCTCCACTAGTGTCAAAAATCCTGACGGCCATATGGGTCTCCAGTTTCCACTCCACTCATCTCTCTGCGTTCCTATTATTTTAGAAGCTCTACTATTAGTCGATTTTCGGTTCTTGATTTCTGATCTTAGCCCGACCTATAGCGTCCATCGCCGATTATCTTTTTACAGATGCTGCATATTACCATGTTGTCCTAATCCTTCAACTCGGTACGCTTTAGAAGTCAGAAACCAAGGCATTGCTTTGGGGACAGTGCGTCAAGGCCAACAGTGGTGTCCGTGTCCTCCCAAACTAACCATAGAATCTTCAATGGGACAAGAACTATTCCGAATGGAAGGGCCAACTTGCATTTGTCACGGACCTTGTTGTTTTGATGACGTACCTTTCAGAGTTCTCCCTACGGGCGGCTCTACTCCGGTAGCTGTAGTATCGCGAACACACGCAGGATTCGCGCAAGAATGTTTCACGAAGGCGAATAATTTCAAAGTCGAGTTTCTTCATGGCTTAGACAAGACCTCTAAGATTTTAATCATGTCAGCAGCATTCCTCATTGACATGATGTTCTTCGAGCATGATAAATGATAATTACAATTGAGAGTATAACGTACAAGTCTGTTTCCCTGTCTGAAAAAATGCGACCGTGACTCTCATGGGGAGATATTTAGGTGTTCGTCAAATTTTTTAGTACCTCAATATGGACCCCATGATATAGCTGGGCTAGTGACAAGCTATAAGCATCAGCGTCAATCATCACGTGCCCTATAGTGCAGGGAATGCGTTTTGGGCGCCTGTCATGTTTTAGGGATCTCACGTCGCCGGTTATTTTCCTGATCGTGGAGTATAGAAGGCAGCATTGGTTTGTACGAGGGTATTTTAATGCATAATTCGGTTTCCCTGTCACAAAAATGCGAACGTCCCTACACGTGGCTCTCATGGGGAATTGCCATGGCTTATACATGGATCGCCGCAGGTTATATATCCCACACATGACCTAGTTAAGGCAGTATCTGATCGACACATTGAATTGCCATACACCTGCCATGCCCCTTTTCACTGACTTTGGTCCACGTACGGCTGGAATTGTACCAGACATGGGCCACGTGTACATACCCTAAACGAGACACGGGCCTGAATATACATCAGAAACTGCATGGAGTGAAGAAGGCAACATTGGTTTGTACGGATGTATTGGCAATAAGAATAATGCATTATATGCGTACGGCGAACTTGTAAACAGCCTCAACGACTATCAAGGCAGCAACTCCAACAAATATTCGAATTTTAGCGCACTGCTATAGCTAACAAAAGTATATCCACAACTAAATGTACAGTAGGTCTGTAGAGTCAAGGATGATCTCAAATAGGGATAAATTCGGGCTTCGATTACGACTATGGCGAAATATTTCATCAACGGATGTCATGTTACTGACTTGCGAAACATTTCGATTAGTAACTAGAATTAGAATTGGTTGATTGAACTAGGATTAGGATTGGTTTTGAGCAAGCAATATCCACGCAGATTACAATAAAGCAAAGTGGAATGGTATAAGCATAAGGCAAGTTTATTACTAGGCTATTGTAGAGATCTTACGGCAAATTATAGTATATTTCATCAACAGTAACTAGGATTGGGGGCGGACAAATCCGTGGTACTGCGCCTCAGAAAACAAACGGAACGGTATAAACATTCGACATACGGCATTGTGGAGGTCTTAAGGTAAATTAAAATCAAATTTTCACCTAAGACGGAATCAACACATGTCGACATGAAATAAAATTATCAAGCAGTAAAGTAGGATCGAGCCTTCATTACACATGATCCAAGCAAAGAAAATGGTGTGATAAATCAAAAATATGTAACTAAAGGACGTCTAATACTTTAAAAGGTATCAATTCACTGTCGATATCATGGTGTTAGTATTTTGTTCATTTTCTTCCACAACATCCTTCATTTTATTCGATTGTAATTTTTCTCTAATTGCCTCGTGAAATGAACGAGGGTAGATATTGTAAGAGCTGTAGCCTGGTCGACAGAATGTGAACGATTCAGTCCTGATTGGATGCCTGCTTTTTGTGCTTCCTCGATCGCTCCACTGTCTCTTTGTGATGCGGTGAGTTTGGTGGCTGCGTTTACAACAACAGCAGAGTACACCGATGACGGTTAATATAAGACTGACAAAGACTAGGGCCGCGGGTAGGATCACAGCAAGCAGAAATTCGTCTGAAGGATAGTCTGAAAAGACAAAAAGTTTGAAAAATTTTAAAGTTTTATTTGATTAGTCGGCATGTTTATGGCCTCATAAAGGTTCCTCAACCCAGCTAATTACGATTTTCGAACAATGCGCTTCCCTTAGCGCCCGGTTAGCTTAGTCGGTAGAGCGTTGGACTTTTAATCCAACGGTCGCGGGTTCAAGTCCCACATCGGGCGTAATAATTTGCACAGTCGGATTTCAAACAGTTTACTTTAGACTACGCTCAAGAGGCTTAAAAAATACTGAGTTTTTGTTAATACGCACTATTTCCACTATCTTCGGGATCTTTCGCTGTGATTGGTCCAATCTTGATTTCGTATACTGAAAAGAGAGAGATTTAGAGAGAAGCTTACGATCGGAGGGGTCGCCAGCGGCTATTAACGCACGACCGCAAGGTGTACTGAACTCTGTTCACGTATGAATTCATGACTGGGCATCGGTCACGTGACAATCTTTGCGCCATTGGGTATGGAGTATGAAGCTTACCTTGGTCTGTTAAGTCCCTCTGTCTTCTTGATGGCCGCTCGAGTGTCCTGAAATATTGATAAATGTCATTTAATTGCATACGCATTTACACAGTGACTCTATAGAGAGGAGGGAAGGGGTTGTCATACAAAAAGTGACAGGTCTGACACTACATAAGGTAAGGTAAGGAATTAGACAGACAGTGTGTGTGTTTTCCGTGACATAGGCATATCAACAGAAATCAGGCAGTCAGGAAAGTACGGTAATACACACAAGGTATGACGTTACATCGCCTTAGCATGTGTAGATTACATCGGATAAAGGTGTTCCTTGAAAATTTTGCTCACCTGTCACTTGTTAGCCCCTCACAGTTGGGTACGCAATCATCACCGACACATGGACGGAATTGGCAGCCGATATAGGTTGGAGTATTCTGCGTGATGTCATTGGATGAAAACTGTATTCTCACGTCAGGCCGTTGACCGTTTCCTATTACACGTCCCGTCCCATTACACCTGAAATGGACAATCGTGGTGTTATTTTCCTTATAACGAGCTGGTTTCCTCTTGTTCTCATATCGAACTTTCAGTACTCGCGGCGCTTTTGAGCTGTATTTAGACAGTGAAAGGGGTGGGATTTCCACACTGACGAGCGAGCATCGTCAGCCCGGTTAGCTCAGTCGGTAGAGCGTTGGACTTTTAATCCAACGGTCGCGGGTTCAAGTCCCACATCGGGCGATTTTTTCTTAATCAGATAGAAATCCGAGTACCACGAGCCTCAATCTTTAACCTACACAGGCCTATTTCATCGCAATTCAGCGAAATCTCGTGGGAGATTTAACTTTTCAGTGGCGTCTTACACTCTAATACTCAGAAACCCGGCACCATACACATAGACATAGGCCTATCATAGAACCCTTACTCACCCTTGCTGGTTTAGTAATGGCGATCTTTGTTGTTCGTTTTCTACCCAGCATTCATCGACCAGAACATTGACGTCTTTGTTTGGATCGTTGCTGTAAATACCCTGTGGTAAATAGTAGTAGATATTATAAAATGCAGCGGCCTTTAGCCTAATACAATCATATCTACTGTACAACCAGAAATATGCTAATTGACCCTCCACTGATATGCTCTACCAATCGCCCTTGAGAACTCAGTCTACTTTACCTGAACGAGTATTCCTCCCCAGAAGGTCTTTCCAGAGTCGAGCGTTCCTCCTTGCCGCAGAGGATTAGCGAATTGGTCATCTACTGACAAGGCAAATACTCCTTCCATATCAGACTCCCCGGTCATTGGATTTGTGACTAGAGTCTTGCCTCTGCAAACGAATAGATAACAATCATATTAGTCCGGCTGTGTGTATGTTTCTTTGTAAGCTAGATACGCCTGGTCGAGCTACCATGTACCATTCTCCTTCTTGGCACTCCGTATTGGGGAGCGCAGAGCATTACTGTCTCAATGGCCTTACTTTGTAAACCGGGGTCGTGGTCAAGTCATATTCAGGCGCGTATTGATAAGGGAATAGCCGGGGGTCTGGAAAATTTCAAATTTTGTCTATCCTATCAGAAATGCCCATAAAACAAGTACATACATTGCTGCCGGTCCTCGTCCCGGAACAATCGGAGATACAGATGTTGGAATATCCACTGGAAACTTGCATATAACCTTCGTTCTGAACAAATGACCAACGTAGATATCTCCAACCTGTGGCGCATTAGTTATGAAGTTGGTGTAGTGGATTTCTTTGTTAATCACCTGCAAAGTTGAATTAGAGAGCATTGGTACTTAAATTGGACCGAGTGGTTTGACTGTCCGCATTTTGGTAGGAAGGTTCCGGGTTCCGATTCCCGACCGAGTCAAACCAAAGACTTTAAAAATAGTATTCGTTCTATCTATCCTTGACAGTCAGTGTCAGAGGGGTTTGTGGCTGTAATTGTGATCCGTGCTATAAACCGAAAGTATCGACACGTGACCGTATATTCGCCTGACGTACATTACCTTAGTAGGGTGGAAACGCCATAAATTCAAAACAACAACAACGATATACAGACTTTATTCATGCAGCCATCAACGAGAAGCCATGAGTGCTGTACTGTACAATTCAGCACACAGAGCTCAAACATTCTGTTATTGACCTCTCACCTCTCGTTTCGTTCCGCATGCCTCCAACGTCGACAGATGAAAAATCAGGAATTCTCCTTTCTGCCTAGGAGTGCAGCCATAGTCTGCCAGATGAATCGCATATTTTTGCACGTTATACCAAGTCGATATCTCTTCTTTCATGGATAGTAACATACGGTTGCTCTCACACTCAACAGAAATAGGATAACCTGAAAAATGGAATCATGTTAAGGTCAAATGCCCTCCTCCGTCGCTAGGCAACGCTTGGTAACTGTCTGTCAACAAACTTTTTTCACACTGTTTTTCTATATTTAAAGTTCAAAACACGCTCACGGAGCTAAGCTCATCCTATTTTCCGCCTCCAAATGGCTTTGATTGCTATGAGTTCGCGACTCGTGGTAACTCATTGAGAGAATTTTGAGGGACGATGTGTAAAATTAATCTTCCTAATGTATGGTGTAGACTTACCGCATATATCTCCTGATAACTTCATAGCTGCTGGTCTTTGTAATGATATCGTATCCACGCTCCATGCATAGAGAACATTCCTCCCTGCCCATCCATAAACTGACCCACTCCTTTGTCTGTTTGAGCCAAATATATTTGCAGGTTGAGTGCCAACTTTCACTTCTTCGTTAAATCGAATTCGTTCATTTGTGGTGCAGTTTGCTGTTAATTTGACTTGTGCTCTGGTGAGTACTTTAGTCCAGATATAAAAGTCTGTGAATTTTCCGATCATTCGTTTCGTTTCGGATGAGACAACGTTTCGTTTCTTTCTGCCGGCTTTAATCCGTGTGCTGACTCGAATCGTGTAATCCGAAACGTCACTGGCGTTGATGATTTGTTCATCTGATAATTTGAAAGTACCGCCACCGATGTAGTACCGTCCTCCACGCGATATTGCGAGCCGTCTCTAGAATTAAAATATAGCATTTTTTTAAGTTACATCTAACTAGATTGAAGAATTCGGTAGAACCGATGGCGGACGATCGTAGAAGCGTAATAGAAACGAGGTATACGAAATGATTGAGGAAACGTATTGTAGCTGTTCAGAGCCTATATTTAAATGTGTTGGGTGCTGCCTGTAGTTGACTGCTTTATCCGAAAGAGCAGATACAATCCAAGAGGTAATCAAAATCTTGTTAATTAAAAAAATACCGGGTGTGGGGTTCGAACCCACGCGGACATTTGCCCATTGGAACTTAAGTCCAACGCCTTAACCACTCGGCCAACCCGGTGCTGGAGTCTCGCATGACCTGCGTTAATTAACTTACGGCAATATATATAAACAATATAAAGAAATCTGTCCCTTTACTTTACGCTGTGAAGTATGCGACTGGCATTTTCTCCTCACTATGAAAGAGATCATCTAGTTGCTGACGTCATATAAAGCACTTAAATGAAGCCATACCTAAGTCAGCACGTAAACCTTCTACTTTCACAATTCGAAGATTTACATCTGACGCAAAGCATTTCAAAACTTTATGCGATTTTTCAATCAAGAACAATACATGAAACATTGCCCGTAACGTATGGCTCAATGACAGCTCTGAATTGCCATGTAATTTGCGCTTCAAAACTTTCGTAAAAAGTCCATGACGCTAACGGCTAAGATATCTGGCGCCATAGTGGCTATGGTTAAATACCACATAGTAATTTATCTTTCCAATTTCTTGAATTGCAAATTATCTGATACAGTTTTTAAATTACTTAATTACAACCTGTCAGCGCAGGCTGCGACTGATTTCGATATATGATTGTATATATATGCTTGTGTGTGCACAGAATTACGAACGGCCAATAAACATGTTGAGGAATTTTGATAGAAAACATCGTCGAAGAACGCACAAGATGTTGTGCGGTCAAATATATTCACGAATGATCTCATCTGACTTTCAGCCATGTTTCAGTTGTTAGTGGCCGTAACGCATTGAACCGCTTGTGTTTTTGCATTGATTCAACGCCAGATGCTCTTGCTACCCCAACACTACTATTGACTTACTTTCATTTGCTTTCCCTGCTCCAGAAGAAGTCCATCTTTGAAAATCTTCCATACTCCATATCTTGATGCCCACGTAACACAAACATGATGCCATCTGACATCATCAAGATTGAGATCAATAGGCGTTGACATTTTGCCTTTGACAACAACGAAAAGATCATGAGGAGATCCGCCATCTTGCGCACTTTCTTTGGTAATTCCAACCAAACCAAATTCAACTCTTTCGTTCTTTATAACGTACGCAAACACTGTGCCTGTGCCACTTTGGTCCAACGATTTGACCCAAGTGCATACAGTTATTGCACGGACCCCTTTTTTATTGAGGTCTCCTGTGATCCATGCTCTAGGGATTGAGGAAGATCCAGTGTTCGCTGTGGATTTCTTCTTTGGTATCTGCTCTGATGAGCTATCCTCTGCCGTCGGGAGGTAAACAGCGTCTTTTATTACTTGAACTGAAACATTGATACAAATGAGGAAAGAAGTATGAGGTAATAGACCTATCATATGAACGGAAATCGAGTGTACTCACGCACTGGCAGCGATTAACGAGGGCGACCGGGTCAAACCAAAGATTATAAAATTGGTATCCACTGCATGATTCGCAGTCAGTATTCGGGGAGTGAGGAGAGTTGCGTTGTGACAGTGATCCGGGCTATAAACCGTATGTGACGCGTATGTGAACTTAGTAGCTGAAAACGCCATTGATTCCAAAACAACAAGATGACGAAGAAGAATTCTATACAGTCTACAGTACTCACAGTGAGTCCGTCAATTTAATTACTTTTAACTGAAAGTCTGGTGAGTTATAACGTTGGCATCACTAAGATTGTTCAAGTACATAATTAATGCGTTCTCAACATGAAAGTGTTAATAAGACAGTGATATCGAAGATAAAAGGTCAGAATGACACTGCAAAAATTTCTGTGGAAATCGTGGGATACCTCGTCACATGTTACGTATCTATCGTAAAGAAGATTGACCGCAGATTTAACGTCCAGCCTTGGTTTATTGAGATTTAAAACATTCACAAATTTTCGGAGCTCTGTGGTGACTTACTATATATAACTATTTGCATCGTCCGCCATCGGCTCGCTCGTTTTCGTTGCTCATCTGGTATTATTGTTCGGGAATGTCGTTTTCAACTACTAAGGTCATTCACGCCCGGTCAACGCTGATATTATGTGATATTTATACTTCCGGTTTATAGCCGACGAAGCGAAACCCTTGCAACCTTGATTAAAGATTGAGATTTTCCGTGACGAGGTGTACATGTGGATAGCTTAAACCAGTCCCTAGAGTGTGTTCTTACCTACCCTTCACTCGCTTTACATTTAGACAGCGAGACTGAAACATTTTGTAGTCCTTGAAATATTTCTGGTATCATTAATGACGGGTGTGTCATAAGAAGATATTACTACCAAAGCATTTTTCGCACTTTAAACTCACAATCTGCAAAACCACACAGACACGTTTATGGAAATTTCGACACAACTGAGGAAAAATTCCTGAATAATCGAAACTTCACGCGCTAATCAGCCAGGAATATGGTTTCGAAATCATAAATGTCATCGATACGGTCACTGAAAGATTGTAACCAGCCAGCCAGCCACAACCCCCCGCCCTAGTGATATTTTCATGGAGTCGGACGTGCAATATTTGAGCAGACGAATCTTACCATAGTAAATTGGTTTGACCTCAAATTTGTGTTATCATTATGGTTTTTAAAATCGCAGTAATATAAATATCCGCACTGTTGTGGGACTGGCCGAGAAATGACGTCTTTAGTTGGTGACGCACTCTATCAATCAGACGATCAATTTGTGGTAATGAGCGATGCGCGACTGTGCGGCGCTTTTGCAATGATTACCCCGGTTGCGTTGAATCCTGCTAGGATTGCTTGTTGAGCTCGGTGTACAGTATGTGTTGCATTGTTTACGTCTTTAAGAGCGCGCGATGATCGGCGAAATACTCGTACAAAACAGTGTGGCAGTAGGCGGAATCTCAAGGAAGTTGGTTGGCTTTCGTTCCGTAGCTGTTTGGAATTTCCAGCAGTATCAGAAAGAAGGGTGTACCATTTTCTTAGTCCTTAGGACAAGCAGACGCGTATATTTGAGCTGTGTAGCTCTTTCAAGCAAGTGCAACCTCTCCACAGTAACGTCATATTGCTTGCGCATAGAAGGGCCGCTGCAGATACCGATTGTACCGTCATTGGAGTAACAAGACCGAGATTGGAAAGTAGTCTTCTATATTGGGCGGTCACGAAATAGGAGCTCGTCTTCATAAACCCTACTAATGTTTTCTATGCATTTATGAAAGCCATCAACCTATTTGAGAATCGGGTCAGGTTTAACCTTTGGCGAAGTTAGGATCTAGCTAATTTGTAATAGATCACACTTATCGCCAAAGTTTATGGATTACATGGGAACGAGAACGTGCCGAACCAAGGCCTTTTCAGGACATATAGCATAATGAATATACGGAACCACCGTCAAGATTATCATCTTTTGGAATAACAACAACTGGCTGTAAGGTAAGACGGTGTGATGGGGATTTGGTTGCAGGGGCTGAGCATGGCTTTCTTTTTCCCAAGTTCCTTTCTTGCATCGCCACCCGATCATAACTTGGCGGTGATTTCCACGCCACATGACCTTTCCGTCGCATTTATTCGGGCTTAGTACCCGCCGCAGTTGAGGTATGTGAATGTTACAACTCTCAATAAACCAAGGCTAGATGTTAAATCTTCTCTACGATATCTATTGATTGTCCGCCATCGGCTCCACCCTTTGTTACTAGTAGTAGGCCTAATGAATTTTATAATTCTCCGTAAACCAGCGTTGGACATTAAGCATGTACGGCTTCTTCTTTATGAGATCTGGATCATCCGCCACCGGCCCCACTATATTCTTGTATAAAATATACTACTATAGCCTTCGTCCACCATAGTGTACATAGTACATATCCTATCTATCATAAGCAATTTCAACAAAATAGAAGCTTGAACTCACCAGAATAAATGGAAGTAATCTGAAACAATAGAACTAACAAAACTGCGCTCTTCATAGTGTAAGGTAAATCCAATTGCTATTCGCTCAAAAGAAACTTTATCCACACAATATATCCACTGTGGTATAATTGATCAATTACATTCCACACGAGTATCATTTGTGGCGCGTTACAAGCATTAAATACGCCTTAAAACAAGGAAAAGTAACAATTAGATGTAATTTCCAACCAACTTATCGCGTCATTCTAACGCTAAAATAAAGTATATCGCAGGCCTATGAAGCTTGTATTTGGTTGATTAGAAAATTCAAGCTTAGCACAAACCAGTTGTCAGTCGCAACATCTGTAAACTCGAAGCCAGCCACAATAGGAATGTCGACTTGACATGACAGTGTCGCGTTTCGAATCATAGAGATAGAACAAGTCAGCACATATTTAACGGCCAGTTCAGGTTTTTCATTCCCACTTCACCTGATGAAGAAGCGGAGTTCCGAAAACTTGTGAACTTGTGAACAGTATCTTCCAATAAACTCAACTGTAGTCCGAGAGCCGAGGCAGAAAGTGCCTGCCTGCCTAGTCTGGGACAAAAGTGCGTTTTTTTTCCATTCTGTTCAATTTTTGACGTCGCAACGCATGCAAACTATATAGTTCTGTTGAGTGCATTTTTGTCACCTACTTGTAAAGTGGATTAACGCTTGCTGAGTCAGTGTAAATTCATCAAAACGACTAGAAAGAAATCACGCCGAAGTCCGTAGCTGATCTATATATTATCCTGCTTACATTAGTTACGTATATGCGGACTGACGACGAGATGAAATAGTCTGACATGTTCACGAGGATTTCTCCCAAACCATGAACCGGCAGCTGCCTTCAGTGTTATACGTCTCTTCCTATTAACTACACCTTGTACACTCCTAGTCGTCTACAACCTTCTCAGCTTCAATATAAGCAGAGGTTTCTAACACCTGACGCTGACATCTATTTCGCACCTGGCGCGGTCTACGAACAACCACATCGGCGGAAGAACGATTTTTTTCTCACAAACGACATTGCAGCCATTCCTAAATACGTTTACATTCTGTTTTAAATCAAACTGTTCTATTACAATTCATTCCGTCTTCACCTAATCAAGCAATAGAGCTCTGAAAGCTTGTGAAAGTAATTAGGAGTTGGGCGTTAAATCTGCGCTGAATCTTCTTTACAATATCACTTGATCGAACGCCATCGGTTACACTATATTCTTTGAATCCAAGTGGAGAGATGGACCTGGTTAAGGAATCCCCATTCGGCTCTGCTATATAGGCTACACCACACGCTATACGCTATCTTAAAACACTATACAACAACGTAACAAGGACCAGATTACCTGAAGTAGCATACCTTCGCTAGAAAGTGACTCTACGCAGTATAAGCCAGTATATTCAAAGCATATCTGCGCATTGGACATTTACAATGCGTTTTAAAGCCAATTATCTCACTCTGTTTGGCCAGTTGTGGATTTTATGAGTGTATGTTGACCTTCTTGTTCATTGGAAGGTAATTAGATTTGTTTTTGTTTGTTTATTTATCCGTGACAGCAATAAACATCTGTTACGTCATTATTAGGATTGGAGATTCGTAGCATTGGATCTAGGAGCGGCTTCAACTCATCAAGTCACGGCCTGTCCCAAATCCTTGGCCAATGGGGAGGGTTGTGACAAAAAGTCGGGCTTTCGGTGTATAATCTCTGGCCAAATTAAAATTGTGAGTTGCTGTTTGATGCGCTGCAGCGACCCACAAATAAAATATAGTAAGATAACAGCGGTGTATAGATACTGCATATTTCACTCTTGTTTTCTATAGATGTTTGTGCCGGTGTCCTCCTTAGATTTGCGGTCACAATTCTGTGGTAATTCTAAGGACATAGTGCGACGTGGCCTTGACGCCTCACTCCACCCAATTCTGATACTTCATATTTGCATCCACGACATCCGTGGCAACTTCAAGTCTCCGCGCTCCGCGATACTCGCGTAACGCCGGATAATAAAAATTTAACGTCCTTGGTATGACGCGCTCTCAACTCAATCTTGGATAAATTTTATCCGATCGAACCGCAGAATGTTTACAATGTGGATATTACGTCATAAAGATTGCCTAATTTCGAAACTTAGTGTTAGTCATTCAGGAAGCGGCACTTGACTTGACTTCACCTTGAAGGAACACTAATCCTAATGGGACAATGGACAATAACTCGTGCCGTGATTGTAATAGTGATCCGGACTATAAACCTGTATTGCCACGTGTACCGTAAGCATTGTTCTGGCGTACCTGACCTTGTAGCTTAAAAAAACGCCGTAAGTCCAAAAACAACAACAACACGCCGTAACATTTCGCATCTGATCTGCGCTCCAACTTGGATTACAACCAGCACATCTCACTAAATTACGTGTGTCTGTATTCTGCAATATTGCTAAATTACACGCTTTGAGGATGCCGAACTAATTTGAATACGGTGCAATATGAAATTGCGAACGTGCATGTTATTAGACATGCAATTTATTTCGGCTTGACGCCTTTGATCATGTTGCGTTACTTCTCAGAGCAATAATTTTAATGCATTAAATTCGTGTGATACTAATCATGTGTACAAGTACGTCGACACAACGTTAAAAGCAATAATTCGTCTTGTTCGTGCGATCTTATGGAACGTATTCGATTACTATACAAGCCCTTTTACATCGAAACGCTCGTGATCTTGGCAGTAATTTAACGCCAGATACCACACCACCATTTGTTCTGGGACGGGCCGTGTCGGGATGTCTCGTTCAATATATACTGTGGTGACACTGTGGTGACACTGTTTTCCACCATCGGCTACTATACTATCAATATATTGCTATAAATTTGGCTGAATGTTAAAACTGTGGTGACACTCTCTGTATCTACTGTAAGCGATCCTTAACTATCGGCTATTATCAATATCAGTCATCTGTATTGTCCTGTACGACCTATAGAACTTTACTCCAAATTGATCACACAACGTTTCTATATGAAAAACATCACCGTAATATGATACGCCTAGTTATTGAACAAACCTACTTATTTTCAATTGTCTAAATCGGACGGACTATCTTCATTATAATAACAGTTTTTGTATCAGTTACTAACGACTGCAGGTGACCTTTCACCTTTACCAAAACTTCCGTAATATTTCATAATAGCTGTCTCTGTCTGTATCTTCAGATATTCGTACCCACTTTGCTATTGTTGATCGGAATTTGTGTCGATGTCACTCCTTCCGATTTACAGCCGTATCACAATTTTGCTGCCCTCCTCACTCACTCGATGCTGATACACGTCACACCCAATCATAAATCGAAATATCGGCCAACTGAGCCAAAGCGATTGAAAATTTTCTCATGGTGTACTGCACCTAACTATCATACCTAATGACAGCAGGAAAGCACGTATTATACATCCGATAAGACAGGATGATTTGAAACCAGATACCTCAATTTATAGATGATGTCAGTCACAAGAAGCTTACAGTATTGACGCTAAACACACTGCAGTTTTGCATCGTGGTGAAAAAGTGTCTCGTCTGTATCCGTAATTGCCAAGCCTTAATCTAAGCCAAGATACTTGCCGTGGAACTTCTGGAATACAACTGTGTTTCAGTGAGTGCGAAAAGCTCGATGAAGTTGTATTACTTCTCGACGCAATAGAATTCTACGTATGCCAAAAGATCGGCTGTCACAATCTCTGCCGTGATCATGATTGATCTGTGTTATCATATAAATTTTGGCCAACGGGTGACCTGTATATCAGGATTCTAAGTGCTTGCTACAAAACAGCATCTGGTACTTTTATTAGCCACACTTGTGATCCAATTCGGCATCGTAAAGAACATTCACCACAGATTTAACTTAAAGCATTGCTTTATTGAGTCAAGGCTGCATGCGTTAAATCTGTGGTGAATCTTCTTTACGATATCTACTGATCGTCCGCCATCGGCTCACTATACTATTCGATCCATTTTGAAAAATATTGCTGTATGGGTCTTTCACGATCCTTGGAAAATCACTGTTTGCGACTTTCCAGAGACTTGTAAGCGATTCTACATATTTACTGCTAACATCCAACTCACGACTTTTGTCTCTACTAACTCGAGGTCTCTCTGCAGCAATCTATTAGAAACCGGTTTTACGTACATACGACCAAACCCTACAACACATTTTTATCTCACATCTACAGTAACGTTATAATACCTCCTTTGAAAGCTTCACTACAGTCCTCAATTAAAAATCAGCATCGCTATAAGGTTACTATAAATCAACCTTTACTGAAATAATAAGGCATCTTTCACTTTAAAATTCTGACACTGTGTTGAGTTATACTGCAATTTTTTTCAATTTTTTTCCTTCAAGCCTGAGAATTTTGACAGTTAAATTACGGCCGTTGTGTGATTACGTGTCTACAGCAGCTTATTTAGTTCAAATATAATCAGAGGTTATGGTGTTAATTAAACATGTGGAAGGTTAAATTGTTCACGTTTCATCGTGATAATACAAACTGTACTTGACAATATTCTAACCTAAACTCAGCCAGTTTCTTTCTTAGCCCTGACAACGGAACAGCACTTTTGAAAGCTTGTAAACTCATTCCGGCTTCCGGCTATATCTGGTCGATCACTAGCACCTCCGTTACTAGCCAAATGCAGTCAGGTGTCACGCAAGTGTTCATTCACTAAGTTTTAAACTGAATTCCATCTTCACCTGATTTAAGGAGCCGAGCTCCGAAAGTTTGTGAATTATATTCCAATATGCTGGATTGGAGGCTAAACTGGATTTTGGTATATCGAATAGCAATAGAATATTGTCGCCACAAATTTAACTTACAACCTCACCGTATTCAGAAATAATTCGCAAGACTTCGTAGATTCGTAGATTGCTTCTTCATCAAACCTCATATGCAACAAAGAGCTTCAACTTATTTACAAAACACTTAGAACGAAGCTGAACATATAGCATTTGGGGTGACAATATGTTAGTACCGGTACTTCTATTTATGATCGTCCGCGATTGGTTTTTCAACATAGCGTCTATAATTCTATCCATTCTCTACCTATTGTCTGCTATCTTCCAAATAATATTTCGATCTCATCCTTGACCGAAATTGTGAGACTGTGCTCCATAATCGTTCCATTCACCGACCTTGCTCTTGATTTCATAGAAATGAGGATTTGATGTTTTAAAAATTGATTCTGCTCGACCGTAAACAACCTCGTCTTGTTGATTAATTCCATCAAATTTTCAATAATTTTCTCATTTCATTTCTGCTTGTACAGCCCGGAGGCGTCTCAAGTTTGGTGAATAGTTCAAAAGTAAGTGTTTATACGGATAAGTCAGAGAAAACACGTTTTGAGGCGTTTTTAGCAACGAATGGAACGTCATCAAAAATCGACTTTGCTCTGCTCAAAATACAGTGTCTCCCGTTTGTGACAAAAAATTTGGTTTACGTGAGATTTATGTTGTCATTTGTATTGCGTTTCCCTGCCCGAATCACTATTATAGCCTCGTAACCCTCCGATTATGTTTCAAATATCAATATTTTAGTCTTTTCGTCTCTATCTCATTGGAATTTCCAACGATAGTTTTGATCTAAAATTCATGTCTCTGTACTTAATCTCCGTGACTTTGGGCACGCGGCCATTAGGCTACTTATCTGAACTTTCTGAGTGTCACAACTACGAGATGTACGCAGCACCACAGTATATAATGTAGAGGCCTTACATTAACCTCACTACAGGTGTAGTTGTCTCACTGGTAATCCTTGCGAATCTACCCAAGTCATCAGATTGACCTTCAACATAGTGACAACCATATTCACGATCGTTCTCACACTGATCGCCAACTTACCCTTGTTATTATGCTCGTTCATTCTTTGTTGCCTCTGTGATTAACAGTCATCTACACTAAACCACCAGATCGAAATCTATTTAAAAACACTGCACTGGAAGATAATTTCGCAAATCCCATGCAATAACATCTGATATGTCACGTAAATCATAAAATGCTATTAGAGTTACCTTGCCGACGGGGCATACGTCGTTGTTACGATCGTGGCGGATTAGATGGCTTATATAGGCTAATCAAGAATAACTTTTTCTAATAGAGAATTGTGCTTGCCGTGTAAAAGTATGCCAGAGATTAATTTTTACTGTAGAATGTGAAATGCAATTTGATTTGTAGAATCTGCTTCTCCCTTTCAGGTGTACTCCCGTTATTCGTTGGCTGCGGTCGAGGCAATAGCCACACCAGACGTTGCCTTCGACCCAACCTTTCACCCTTCCACCCTTCTACCCTTGATGCGTGTTTAGTTCAAAGTTATCCTGCCCAACTTCAGCCATCGGTTCCAATATATTCATTCACCATGTCCCCTCACACAAAACTACTGAGTTCTGAGCAAGCACCTCTGGCGTCTGACTTCAAAATTATTTCTTAAACCTACACTTTCTGCTGCGTTCTGTCTAAGCACCATTGGCGTCTGACTTCCATTCAATCTTACCTCATTATTCTGCTTAAAACAAGCCAATGGTAATTACGCACTTGATAATAATCTATTCTCAGACTCCCACACTTCGAAGAATTCATGTTTCCGGGACCTAGATTATCCGCACACGTCACTAAATCAAAAATTTCTAGTCCAAATGTTGCATATGTTTCAAATTTTTGATAACAAACACGATTTTTTTAATACCAAAAATTTAAACCTTGTCTTCGAAATATCTGATTTTCGATGAAGCTTATTTTTTCGACGGTGCGCCTGCGGGTGATTTAGAAATACGCAAATAATCGCTGACGAATTAGCTTTATCGAGTTTTAAATCGGACTATTCAGCGAAAATAAGTGTCGTCCTGATGTGATGTAGAGGGAAAATTTGCTGAGAATCTTTCTTCAAATTGGTATCTGATTGTGTTAGTTTATGCTTTTTTGGCTGTTTGTACTGATATTGAACTGATCTTGGTACTTTTTCATATCTTATTCAATCGCTATGATTTGATCATGTTCTATTACGAGCTCGGTCAACATCGCCACTTCCTATTCTGAAAGCATTAAGATTTGATGGATTTATTCATGGCTGATGATCATTAATGTTGGATTCCTTTTTTCGCTTGGCTTTTTTTGTTATTATTTTTTCGGACTAGACGTCAGGCCAGTCACGCAGCATGATCAACCATCAGTTCACGACGGATGATAGCCCATGGCGGATTCTGTCTCCTTCCGTTAGGCGTTTTTTGATATTTCTTCGGACTAGACGTCATGACAGCCATACATCATGATCATGACGTAATAATCAATGGCTGACGGTCATTAATAATAGTCCGTGATGGATGATCATTCATAATAGTCCATGGCCGAGCAGAGGGCCGTAACGAACTGACTTTGGTGACACTGTTTATTCTTATCTAAAGTCTAGAGGTACTTGTTAATTGCTAACTCTGGACTGGCGTATACATAATCGCTGGTCGTAAGGATTTACAGTATCATCTTTTTGAACAACGCCCTAATCATTTGATTATTTCCGATTTCAATTAACTTACAACGCTCTGCTGCTCAAAATAAATCAGCTGACTGCAGTAATCTCACTGCTCCATTGTCAAGCAAACGTACCGCAATCTACGTGCGCTTGCGTCAATCGCGTGACCCCAAAACGCCAAGTCTTATAAAAGCTTCGTTAATGTTCATGGCTCATCATTAGGTTACAATTCGCGCTTATCCAGTAACATATCAATGCTGTGTTTTATGCATTTGCCTTTTAGGCTACAAATTCTCCAACTACGACAGGCCCTTTACTTCGCCAAATTCTCTATATCTTACGGGTTGCTCTCGCAACATTTTCCAAACGCACGAATTCAATGCAGCATCGATTGGCCCAGACCTGTCTCTCTAGCCCCGAGCATTTATTACTCATCATTTTCAAGCCTTACAGCATGCTAGCCGAAAAATGTCCTAACTAGCACGGTTGTCAATACACCACAACACGACATAATTCGCGAATTCCAACAGAGGTAGACATAGAGAGCATAATTATCGGATAACATTTTCAGTTTCAGCTCCTAATTGGCGCCTATAAAATACTTACACTGTCTCCACCCTTCACCTAAGAGTGTGTCGTAACAATAACAATCAATAGTATCTCGTGTGTCGGGAGAATCGTAAAGAAGGATTCATCACAGATATAACGTTAGCCAAAGACCCTTGTCGCTAAATCACCCTACTTGGGTAATCCGAATAACTAATGAGGTCAGCTGGTTAACCTATTAAGGTAACTTGATATGTTTGGGGTGACAGGCTATTATACGCCTTCTATGATAATCTGCGCTGGAATTTTTATCACTGGACGTTAACAATTTACGATATCTATTGATCATCCTCCATCGGCTCTATATTTCACGAATATATCAGGAATTGTTGAATTTTCTTGCATTTGGAAAATGTCACTGGAAATTGGAGCGGGGCCGGGTATCGCTATCACCGGGTGTCGCTAAGGCTGTGTAAATGCATCATCGACCAGTATACATTAACCTATATGACGCTATCGTGACGTGAGCGCCTCGCGACCAGACTTCGCTACGGGCCGTGCATTGGAGAAGAGGTGCTGCGAAGGTCACTCCTAACCTCACGAGTCATTATGTTTTTGTTTCAATTCAGGCCCGCTCTGTGATTTGGAGGAGTTTGAAGATGTAGCGACATGGGTGACGGGACCTTCAGCCGTAAGTAAAACTTGAAAGACTTGTAGGCGACCTTATGCCGTGACGACTGCAAACTTCAGCTTGTGAAATATATTCCAAATGAACTGCCCTGGATATTAAATCTGTGGTGACTTATTATATCTATTACTATAGCTTCTCGTTGGAATAATTACATTCTTTTGCTAATCCCTACACGTCACAATAGCGTACGTAATTGCGAAACAATAGGATAAGAAAAAGGCTCCTTTCCCAGGTGCACGAAATATTCCAAGTATGTGTCAATCAAAAGTAATCGCCACCGCGTTAATATACGTTTGAAACGATGAATTACGTTGATTGATACGTACGCACGCAAGATGTAATTAACCAAATGGGCTGATCGTTATCGGTCAGTCATGAGAACGGCTTGTGAACTGCGCAACTTACGACCAGGGCTGGGAACTCGAATTCGAATACTTCGAATCGAATAACAAAATATTTGGATCGAATCGAATAGCAATTCGTTCTCTTCTCTAATTTCGAATATTATAACAACTTGAGAAAGCTCTATACCACTGTACGTGTGTAAATATGGACGTAGCCAGGAGAAGTTTAGCTTGAAGCAATCCTTTTCTCTGGTGCCACAGTTTTGAATTGGACTCTTGTGCATTTTGCTATTACCCTGACAGCACGCCACAAAGTCGTAGACTTGACTTCACATTTGACTATTTGCGTCTCTGCATGTTCCTGACCGTTGATAATATATTTTCAATCAAATTTTATCGAATTAGGTTAATTACTAGGTCAGTCGCGTCTATTCGGTATTCGATTCGATTGAAATTATTCGATTCGATCCGATGTTTCATAGTATTCGATTTTGCCCAGCCCTACTTGCGACTATGACCTCGCTGTTTTAGAGTCGCCGTATTTAGTTTAGCGTGACTCCATAATTTGATAACGTAACGCCTAATTCTAATATATCAGTAAATTGCGCTCTTTAGATAATGGTGTATGTAGGTAGGTACATATGTTTTAAGATATGAGAATTTTGTTGTTTCCCGCACGGTGTTTGCGTAACGGTGTATTTTATGGGGTGAACATTGCGAAATTTCCTTTACTGCCCCCTTCGATGACTCATAAAACGCTCCCTGCAAAGAAACCATAAACGCTAATGCCGTTGCTAAGGATACACATGCTCGTGATTGTAATTAGTATATAGGTCGTCGACTTCTTCTCTCTTCTTTCGTTTGGCAATATTTGTTTGTACTAAACGTCAGAGCAACCAATGCTTGGCGTCCTCATCCAGCTCTTTCAGACTTGTCGCTCCATTGGGTGGTCACTATACATTGTACAGGAATGAGTGACATGGTCTGCGGTTTGCTCATCTGCGTCCGTAAAACAGCCAACAATCGCCTATAATCCACTACTCAGCCAAATACGAGGCCGGTATTGACGATATTTTTTGTAATCGGTATCGGCCCTTCTCAGTCACTCGATGGCTGGGAGGATGTTCAGCCAAATTGTGAGGTCACAAAAAGGTATAGACGCGTCTCCTGAGTTACTGGGAATGCTATACTAATACCTCATACATTCCTGCTGCGCTACCATCCGGGTAATTAGACCAAGATATTAACAGTGAGTTGGTTATGTAGGCAGGTGAACATTTATGCTTGTTGCTAAGGCCTTTGCCCGTGTGTCCTCTCCTATAAATATAGCCTTAACGTCTACCAATAAACCGTAACAGGCGGGGAAGAGAAAAAGTACTTGAGTAATTACATTTCGTAATCTTATTGAAACGATATAACGACCTACCAAGCCCCAAAACGATGGAGTGTAGACCCTTTTAAACAAACATTGATTGCAGCTTCATATCACGAGTGAATGCCATTATTTGTTGAGCAGTGTTTGTTCTTTGCTGTTTTGTACCAATGCGTACCGTGAGCAGCAACCAAAGTATTTCAATGATGGTCGCTTGGTTCAACGCACCTAAAGAATACGTTCTAGAGTACGCGACAGATATATTAATATATAGAAGGAAGATGGAGCTTGAGGAGGTTAGGAGACAGTGGTGCTATTTCACACAATATGCCTATAGTTTAGAATTTGATGCAAGCTTCTATTTTGCAAATCACACAAGCAATTACAATTGAATGGTAGGCGACAAACCGCAGATTTAGGGTGGGGGATCCAAAAAAGTGGCGTCAGTCGATAAACCTGGTATGAATTTTATTCCGAGTTTAATATCTTCTAACCGTGCGACAAAAGCTTAGAATATATGGCAAATCCGGTTTGTGAGAAAGAGTTTATCCTCGGACTTACTCCACCTTTAAAAAGGTTGTTTAACTTGAGTGATTGCGCAGTCGGCACGGGTTATGCATAGAAGAAAAACGCTCCGATGAGTCTTTCGTCGCCTCATAACAGACGCCGATGGAAACCTGGTTTAAAGTTTTACGCCAGACATGTCTTTTTATGCCCACTTTTATAGAGTTAAAACTTGAGGTGTAGACGCGCCGTTCAGTACACTTTCTTGTAGCGCTGATAAAAACGCTAAAACCCATTAGGTTAGCTAAAATTATTTCATGGAGCGATAGACGGACCCTCGCAGTAAAATAATGACTCGTACATATTGCATCAGTAGCTGGCGCTTCCCATGAACCTATCTCTCTGCTTTCCTATTATTATCTGTCGGTTGCAGTTTTTAGAGTGTAACAGGAGGACTCATCTATCGTGATGGGGAAAGGACGTGTTAGAAATATTATAATTTCTTGCGTTGTAGGAGCTTGTGTTGTCGTGGCGATTGTGGTACCATGTGTCCTACTCATCCCAGGTAAGATACCCAAGAGAATGTTTTAAAGAAATCATGGAGAAACCAACCAGCTAATAGCTGTCGTGCGGGATCACGGCTATAGTTAAACCAAAGTCTAATTCGTTTGTTTAAGCTGCAGATAATGATGAGACGGACAATCGACCAACTTTCACTTTCGACGACTTGTATGATCCGACAAAATTCAGATACAGCAGCCTCTACCCGAGGTGGGACCGAACGGGTTAGTTCATTGGTTTATAAAATTCCAATCGGCAAAATGTCAGCATTTTACGAGGCTCATTTGAGGAATTGCCGATAAGGCTTACGCATGGGCGCGCACGTTATGTGACCTAGGCTTGATATAATTATGGTATACTACATCGCCCATTATGACCTTTTGCACTAATATGGGCCAGGTATTGCCCGGAATATATCCCATACATGGTCACATGTACACTCACCACTGTTTCGTTTGTGTACCCTTGACGCGACACGGGCCACCCAAAGCCACCGCGATGTAGCCTCGTGCCATACGAGACTGTATTTGTGATTGTTAGGATATAGATTACTAACTGTGTTACGGAACTGTCATCTTTTCTTCTCGCCTAGATGACACCAACACCCACTTTGTCACTCAAAACGGTGTGGGAGCTATTGTTAAGCGGCTTTACAATAAGCCAGACTCAGATGAAGAGACCTTGATTACTCGATCAGACGAGGATATACAGACAGGCGCTTACAGCGTCTCTGCCGATAATCAGTACGTTTGGTACAGGCGAGATTGGAAACAGGTAGGAGACCTTCGCGATTTTATAGTTTGCCAGCTTGGTGGTCTATTGCTAGGTCGTCGTCCGCAAAGCACGGTAGCTTCTTCATTCAAATCCCGATACCGCACCATACCAGTTATGTTAAAAATGCTGGTGTCCGCAACTTCCTCTCTAGACAACCAGTGCGTTAGTGAGTCGGGATGGCGCATGACTCCGATAATCTACCGGTTCCGTCGGTACCTACTTGACCAGCCCGTATATGCACATGCACCAGTAGCCATGTCATGCGGGTCGTTCTTTCACATGAACTTCTTGGGACAACGTTAGGGTGGCCACACAGCAAAAAAGGACAACGATGAAAATAAGTAAAATGGCGTAAAAGCATTAAACTAGCAGATGTTGTAGCCGAATGTTTAAAGTGGGCCTAAGCAGTGTAGGAAATACCGAAAAAGTGGATTGCAGGCCTACGCAATGGTTTATCCATGTAGGCCTATACAGCAGGTCTGTGAGCTTATGGGAGCATCAGTTGCTGCGTCATTAGTATTTTCTGGGTAATAATAGCGTACAAGCAGCAAGAACCAGATGTTCTGGTTGATAGTTTCAGGCAATAAACTACTATGGTCACGATTGACTTTTTATTTTAGGTTTGGAGACATTCGTACAATGCCAACTTTGCCATATACAGAATGACTGATGGGGGAAACGGAGTGCGTTTGGACACGGAGATCGTTGGTTTTCCTCGAGATGGAATGATACAACACATGGAATGGTCACCCACAGGACATAACTTGGTAATGAAATTCATCACAATTTTATGCACCAGAATCTGATTTTATGGCAATTTTCAACTACTAGGGTCATGTACGGCAAGTCGAATGCGTACGGTATACGCGTGAATACTTCCGGTTTATAGCCCGGATCCCTGTCACAATCACAACTCTCCGCCACCGTGTTTTAAAATATTCTATAACAGGCTATTGTTTATGGTTGGGATATCTGGGTGATCAAGGATTTAGACGCTGCCGCACCCACACTGATTCAAGTGACAACAGATGGAATGAAAAACAAAATTTACAATGGTATACCTGACTGGGTTTATGAAGGTGAGACAGTAACACTGAATTTGGTAGTGTTTGAATGCTCAGCAAATACTGTACAATGCCTGCAGCCGACTTTCCGGGAACACAGTATTGCAGCCGCCGTAAATGTGCTAAGAAAGAACTCAGCTTGTCCCGTCGAAGCGGTATATTGTAGTCACCGTAAACGTTAGTAATAAACATAGAAAGACATACGCTCGGTCGCTCGTTCGTCCGACAGCACGACCAAACATTTGGCGCTGGTGTTTAGTACTGTTGCATTAAACACCAGCGCCAAATATTTCGTCGTGCTGTCGGACGAACGAGCGACCGAGTGTATGC
Source organism: Botrylloides violaceus (assembly GCA_030412335.1). Taxonomy (NCBI): domain Eukaryota; kingdom Metazoa; phylum Chordata; class Ascidiacea; order Stolidobranchia; family Styelidae; genus Botrylloides; species Botrylloides violaceus. The sequence continues at coordinate 33,033 of JASFYC010000511.1, read as the reverse complement.
TCTATATCGCGGCCAACGCCACACACCCCTGATACTGGCTGCCAAGCAGAGACGTAACGATTTCCCAGTCAGATGGTAAATCCACTTGTGAATAATGTTCCAATAAACTAAACAGGAAGTAAAAGTATGTAGCGACTTTGTCTAAATCTAGAGACTGGTATAAGGAGATGACTGGTCTATTTTCTTTGGTTGTTAATTCGAGATAGTGGCTCCCAAGCCGAGAGAAGCGACCGCGTCATCAATTATCTAATCACGAAAAATATTTATTTATCTCGAGTTAATTTTTGACAGAGGAAATGATATCTGCGAATAACGTTCTGTACTGGGCGCCGGACTCTAACTCATTCGCTTTTCTTCGCACTGACGATACCAACACACCAATTGTTGAATTTTCTATGTAAGTACACTTTCACAACTTCGATGCCGTTGTTGATTTTAAATTATGACGTTTTCACCCTACTCACGTCATACAATGCTTATACGAGTCGATGCGTCCGGTTTATAGCCCGGATCACTATCACAGTCACAACTCTCCGCATTCGTCCGATGCTGACTGTCAGGTCGGTAATCGAACCCGGAACCTTCCGATTAGAAGGCGGACAGACCAAACCACTCGGCCATTTTCCCCTCGCCTTGATGTGTTTGTGTTTATGCATACTAGAACAACTTACCTGCCAATATACATTTCAGGTATAACGATGCTCAGTACCCTGAAACTGTGGAAATTGCTTACCCAAAAGCGGGTACAACTAATCCTACAGTTACTCTTCACGTTTATAACCTAAACAGTGACATCACCAAAGAGTTGCAGCCACCTACATGGCCGAATGTTGGTGCTAGAGCAAACTTCACGTAAGTTACCGTGGCCGTGACCGGTCCCAGTCCCGATCAAACAGGAAGGGCTTCGATAGGATGGGTGTCAAATGTAAAAAGCGTGGCTTAAACTTTAAACCTGGTTCCATTACAAGGCGATTAAAGACTCCTCGGAGCTAGTTTCTCTGATCCAAAGCCAGTGCTGTGTCATCATTCCAGTGAACTGCCTCTATAGACGGGAATAATTTCGAGGACGTTTAAAACAGGCCTGAATGCATGATCAGAGTGATCGAGAATAAACACACTTTCTATGCTTTCAGGGAATACTATTTCTCGCGATTAACTTGGCTTGATGAAAACACATGCCTTCCTACCTGGACTGATCGCCCACAAACCGCAAGTGTCGGAACCAAATGCACTCGTAACACCGCAACGGAGGCTTGGACATGTGATTATGTAAGTTTTTGCATCAGCTGACACAATGTAGGCCTATACACCGAGGGTCGGCAACGCGCAAATCTTCGACACTGCCCTGGTGCGCTCTTTGGATCTGCGCATAACAGTTTTAAAAATTGAAAAGAAAGGGGAGGGGGGCGAATATACCTTTTTCTCACTAGTTTTGCAGGAGGAGCATGGATTATATGTAGTCAATTTAGTTGGCCTGTACAAATATATCACTGCCAGATCATAAGCATAAGTCGTTTAGATGCGCTGCGGCCACATACAAATGGAACACGGCATTGTTGTTATTTCTTAGGACTAGACGTCAGGGCATCCACTGTTTGGTGGCCTCATATAGATTCTTTAGACCAGTCAATCCATTACAAGACCTTTACATTGCCTGCGGCTTGGTCCTATGTAGACCATCTTCGCATTCCATCCCTGTTCTAAGTCGTAAGCGCTTTACATCCGCTGGCGTCACCTACAAATAGAACATGGCCGACTGAAAAATAGAAGAAATCATCATCTTGCCGATACTTTTCATCAATATTTTGCAGGCAGCTGACGGTTCAACAGAATATGTTAGTAACGGATGGGTTGGAAGCGTAAGTGCCAGTGACACTATTTTTCCATTTTTATTTCACGAAAATTGGCAAAAGTGACTGTTTTGTTTAAATTTTTAGTCCCGAATTTTGAGGCAACCGATATTAAGGAGCCCCAAAAAGTTGCCCGGGCGAAATACCTTATGGGACTCAAAATATACTCGTGCCTGGTACCCAAACAATTTCCTTGTGCGACCCTGAGGGCGCACCGTGTATCGTTACGTACTGAGTACTGACCGCGACTGTAAAGCGAGACGTCCAATCGAACGACCGTCACTTGTAAACTCTGCTCTAAATCCGCTTCGTCGTCTAGCAGCAACCGAGAGCGAAGTCGACGGGGAGCCATGAAAAAGCAGGTTTCGGCGGCTATTGTTTTCGCCGAAATCTCGAATACGGACCATATTTGGGCAAAAATAATGCCACCACACAATGTATTATAATTTTATATATAATTTGAGCCAACATTACACTTAGGGTTTATTGACCTTTAACCTTATACGTCAAATAAGTGGATGTTTATGTGAAACACACACAGGTCATCGTAAAGTCATGTTACAAATTTTTTACCGTAAAAACGGACATTGAAATTAACCTTATAGACGCCTTTGGCTTGCCCTATCGCATTATTTCTTACAAGAACATTGAATATAGATAACTATTGTAGTTTGGACCGTTTAACATCGTCTGGAAGGATCAAAATACACACTTTACGATCTATGCTCGTGGTGATGAAACTGATGGTAGATGGCAGATCGCAAAGGTCGATTGGACTACAGGAACAAAATCGTGGTTGACGAACACCGCATATGATATTATAGGATTGTACTTCTATGACGCAACAAACGACTGGCTGTAAGTATTTACAAGTAGTTTGTATTCTAGGTGAGTGTTTGCCAACCTAGCGGGGTCGCTTTAAGTTTCCCTATGTGGAGTCACATTTAGGAATGGTACGAATCCGAATTAGGTTCGTATTCGTACGAGTACGCACTTTTGCAACGAATTCGTCACCAATCTTCGAATCTGAATTGATGGCGACGTCACAAATACTTGTACAAAAGTCATGTGCCAGTGCCAGAACCGCACAACGATATATCTGCCCCAGCCTGTACTGTTCGTGGTGCAAAACGCCGTCCGGTGATAAGCGCCACTGAAAATCTTTATAATATTAATAATAGCCCTCCTTTACCGTGGGTATCGCCATTAAAATCTAGCTCAGGCAATGAAAGATATCTCCGAGAATATCACTCACATGATAAGCTGAAAACGTAGAAAAGTTCCCGACACGCACATTGCGAGGGTACGATCCAAACACAAACGAACGAATTCGGCAAAATTTGCCACCGAGTCGAACTCGAGCAATTAGTTCGTACCATCCGTAGCCGCGTTTATAAACGCCAATAGATTTTTCTGAATCGGGCACTGTGCGTTTTCACTCAAAATGTCCCCTTTTTTTCATTTGTAAGTCCAAATTCTCTCGTTTTTAGCTACTTCACTGCCGCAGCTCCTATGCCACGACAACGGCATGTATATCGCGTTAAAGGAGACGGCTCTGACTCAACAGCTCCCGATTGCATGACCTGCCAACTTAACAAAGACTATGAAAATAGATGCGGATGGGTGACTCCAAGCTTTAACAATGACAGAAGCGTGGCTATCGTTAACTGCAGAGGTTAGCGTGTGAACCCATACTGATATACTCGTGCGATTACCGTTTACCGTATACCCTTTCCTGACCCAGGAAAACAATGAATCTAAACAATTTTTTGGATCATGCTTTTTTTGGTGGTAAGCTGTGTGTCTGCTTGGCAACACGTACTAGGCTCTAGATTCCTATCGCGGCTACTTTCCTCCTATTTGTATCCGTGTATGCCAAATTTTCGCGTTACAAAGGAGAAAAACCCAACTTCAAACTTGTATATATCTACTTAAGGTTATCTTGAGCCTATGACAGTCTACTACACCATTGGTAATGATGGAGCATGGTCAAGCAAAGCAGAGGTGTTGTACCTTAACCAGAACCTCGTTGATACCGTTAGCGGAATGAAGTGGCCGAAAAAAATGTACGGCACTTTCCAGTATCAGAACTATTATAAAGGTAAGAAAATCTTGTGAAGTGAACGTCAATTTCACGGGCACCGCGTCAGTATGTTCACACTGAATGTTCTATTACGGCTTTTTGGTGTTGGTATGAAGGAGAGGTGACTATTTGTAGTTGTATCGATCCCTGGACCTGGATTCTGCTCTATGACGCTATAGAGCGCGGCGCCTTGAAAATGGCTCGTCAGTCTCCATAACGTATTAATATATAGATTAAAATTTCATTTCAGAATATCAATATGAAATGTATGTTCCGGCCGACTTTGATGACAGTGGCAAGAAGAAGTATCCTCTCCTTATCGAAGTGTAAGAGACTGACGACGAAATATTGATCTTCGTGTGATGTCACAATGGCATATGCTGTTGTCATTTTTTTGAATTTATGGCGATTTATGATCATGCGGAATATCGGTGTTTACGGTTTTGGTTTGATTTAGTTTTCATTATGATCTCAACGCTGTTTTCATTCTGACCTACCGTACCGAATTTACTACTGCTTGAGTCCGCCTCACAGGTATGCAGGACCAGAGTTCCAGAGTGTCACTGACAAATGGACCAAAGGTTGGGCAGTGACGCATATGGTCAGCGATAAAGACATAATCGTAGCAAGTGTCGACGGAAGAGGATCCGCTTACGAAGGTAAGGCAGAACCCTGCATCAATATACTACCCAAATTCTCTCTCTGTTTCTCTCTCTCTCTCTCTCTCTCTCTCTCTCTCTCTCTCTGAAAAGTACATGTCCAACTCCGGGTGACAGACATCGCTAGGAACGATTATCGTATATTTCTCATCTTTTCATATTCATCTTCTGCAGGATACAGATTCATGAGAGAGGCATATTTGAAACTGGGACAAAACGAACCCGTCGACCAGACCGCTTTTGCCAAATGGCTCGCAGATAAACCATACATTGATGAAACCTTAGTTGCAATGTGGGGTTGGGTAAGTTCAAGCATACTCTTTATATATATATAGACGTCACCCAATGCCCGATGCATATGGGCATATGGGCCATGTATGGCATGAATATTGCTAAAATTGCCTCAAACACAGACCATATGAACCTTCACCTATTACATACTGTTTGTGACACACGGGCCACTCAAGGCCACGCGCTATCACTGACAGTCAATATCGGGGGACTGCGGGCGGTTGTGATAGTGATCCGGGCTATAAAGCCAAAGTATTGACACGTACGCATATGACCTTAGTAGGGTTAAGACGCCATAAGCTCAAAAGCACAAGCAATCAGAGCGCTGGTCCCAGCCTAAATATCTGAATTGGGTTATAGTCCAGATTACTCTACAACAACAACTCTTCGCACTCCCCCGATGCTGACCACCAAGCATTTCTTCGTACTACACGTCAGGGCAGCCACAGAGCAGTCACTCTGTTTTGTAGCCTCATCTCGGATATTTTGAGTAAATGTATCTCATAAACTGTATCGTCTGTATTTGTATATTCCTTTCTAGTCTTACGGAGGATACGCGACCTCTCATACAATCGGTTATGATGGAGGTAACACATTCAAATGCGGGATAGCTGTCGCTCCGTTGGCAGACTGGAGGTATTACGGTAAGCTATGACAGTGAAGCGTATCACATATAGACAAAAGTTAATTCAACGCCCAGCCTGCCAGCCACCGTTTAAACTAAATAGCGGTTTTGGAATTTCATGGATAACAACAGCTAAAAAGACAACTCAATACCACTGTGTTAAGCTATATTTTTATATGTGTGCATGAGAAAGAAGTTCGTTTTCCTTATTTCTCTATCTCTCTCTCTCTCTAGATTCTATGTATGCTGAACGATACATGGGTAGACCTGAAGACAACAACGCTGGCTACGACGTATGTGATCTGCATTTTTCCGGGAGCGACCGGTCACTGTCTGATCGTTCACCTCGGAACGATTCAGGAATTTTCCCCGCATTTCTATATAATCATGGCCCGCGAAAACAAGGCCTACGCACAGCCCTTTGAGTGGGACGTTTATAGGCCACATTGTAATGCAGTTACTATGGCGGTGCGGCAACATTTTAGATATGCTCCTGTGGATTGGCATTCAAAGATATGATTGCTTAAATGGAAATCAGTACCACCATTTTGACGTATCCCTGAACGCAGTCAACCAATGATCTCTCGAGATCGACGGTGTCAGCAAAATTGTGATTTCATCCTTGCTCAGACATCTTAAGGACCTGCACACCACAAGAATACATACATTCATAGCTTGACACTTGACACTATTACTTTTCAGAACGCTTCCATTGTGACCGGACACGACTTGAATAATTTCAAGAAGGCCGAGTACACTCTCATCCACGGAACTGCAGACGACAACGTCCATTTTCAGAATGCAGCCGCTATGGAGAAAGCTCTTGTAGAACACGACGTCGATTTTGATAACTTTGTAAGTACCTACGACTTTACAAATATATTTTGATATCACCGATAACGATTACTTCTGCTAACTTTTCTTGCCTTTCACCTGAGGAAGGAGTGGATGAAGCTTCTAAAGTTTGTGGACTAAGATTTGAATGAATTTGGCCTGTTGTTAAGACTGTCACTCGTGACCCATGGCTCCTTTGCACTTATGCAGGTTTGATATCGCCTGAATAATGCCGCGAATGGTGCACACATGGCCACGTGTACACGGAAAAATGACGTTCCAGCTACACACGGACCACCTGCAATCATCCCCGGTGCCATACTTGGGTGCGAGCGGAATGTTATGATTGAGCCTCCCTTGAAAAATAGCCCCATAATTGTGGAGAATCCCCCTTCCCCTGTCCTAATCAATATGCGTTTTTGCAGTTCTACGCCGATCAAGCGCACTCCATTAACACAGGGGGCCATGCTAACAAGCACATCTACCGCCAACTAACGACAAGAATGAGTCATTGTCTTAACAAATGCGATGTGCAGTACCCTGGACAATGTTAATATGCATTCAACCTTTGACATTTTTGTAGTTCGCTAATTCTCTTTTTATCAAAACGCGTTCCAAATTGATGACGTATGCGATGCATGCTTCTACTGCATACTCATTCGGTGCTGTGATTTTCATGCCGATTTGCTAAAGAAGTCCAAAATTTGAACTCGTCTATCTTCAAGTCTATGACTGAAATGTGAATATTTCTGAAGGCTAAATTGGTTAATTTGATAAATAATGTTAAAAAATGGTGGTCACAAAATGTTTTCTTGTCTGCAGTAGAATATGCCTGCTACCTACATGACGTTGTAATCTAGTGGAGGTGAGCAAAGTGAGGCGGGTCTCGCAGAATCAGGTCAACCTTTATAGCCCACCAATTCAAATACACTATTTCTCAGTTGAACTCGCAATAATACCGACTAAAAGGTGTTGCATTGTCGAGGGGGGAATTCCGCTCTATGACTGTATCTATATGACGATCAAAGTTTGGTGTCAGAGTTCAACTAGCTCACAGAATACTGACTAATGACAGCTGGACTACCGAGTAAACAAGGGCAATGCGATTGGCTGAAATATTATTGAAATCTTCAGGCGCTACGACTGCGATGTTATAAGTTGTGTTTAGTGAAGGCGACACGTCGAGATTGCAGTCAGAACTCAAGAATAAATCGCGGTGTTGCGCTACGACTAGGCCTACACACAGTCTAGTATAGTTTAAATATGATTAGATTGAGTATAGAATAGAATAGCTGTTACGTGTTAAACCTTGGAAGTTGTATGATACCGATCAAAGTCTGTAACAGAGCTGCTAACATTATCCGATTCACAGATAGCCCATATGGATTAGATTTCGCTAGGTCTGCGGTATAAAATATTCGCCAATGATATAGCCTCCGGAAAATTAGAGATCTTAAACGAAGACGTAGCTTCAATGAGTCTACCAGACAACACCTTTGACAAAGTCTTCCACACAAACAGTCATCTGTATTGGCCTGATCTTGATTCAGCTTGTAGCGAGCTGTATAGAATCATGAAGCCAACCGCAGACATGGTTACTGTTTTGAATTTAATCAGACTCAAAAAAGTCACTAGGAATATGACAATCTTAAAGTATGCTAAAAATCTCACTCCAGAAGGTTATATGGAAAGCCTGGCAACTTGCGGCTTCACTGGGATTGAACTAGAGGAAGTAAAACGACCGCTTTCCTATAGTTTGTTTGTAATTGTCTGTAAGAAGCCTCTTATGAAGCAAGAGTGATGAAAATGTATTGTTAGTTTGTTACCTACCCTACTATAGTATAAGTAGGTCTAAGTCATTTATCAACATGAGTGAAAATGATGTTGTTGTTGTTGTTGTATTGAAAGTATGAACTTACAGCTACCTATGCCATTTGTTTGCCGTTATTGTTTTTTTATTTGGAATTTATGACTTTTTCATCTACTACGCCCTGTCGATGCTCACGGTATAGCCTACGTGTCAATACCTCCGGCTTATAGCCCGGATCACTATCACAACCACAACACTCCCACCGGTACTGACTGCGAAACAGACAAGGAACGGATATCACTTTCAAAGTCTGTTGTTCGACTCGATGGGGATCGAACCCGGAATCACCCGCGATCAGAAGGCAGACTGTCAAGTCAATTGCCCTCTGCCTACATTCCAGTCCAGGGCTTGAAAATATGTCGAATCAGTTGGCCTACGCGAGCACTAAGCAACTGAGATTGAACGCGAGTAAACTCGACTTGACTCGTGTAGGGCTTTATCCTAATGTGACACTTTCTACACAATTCGGATAATGCAGTCCTTTGGTCAAGTTTTATTTTTCAGCAATATAACAAGTATTCTTAATCCCAAATCCAGTAAATCCAGAAAGCTAGCCCTACTTTCCATAGACAGGCACGGAGAAACTGCATTGACACCCACTCGGAATCTAAAAAACATAAAAATGAAAAAATAACAGAACAAGAAAGAAGGGTTAATTTCGGGCGAAGCTCGTCAGCATATCGTACGTGCAGTCGTGCATGTGCAAATATTCGGATTCGAACACATTGGGCTGATTGTGTTAAAGCTGATGTTAAAGTTTCGTGTAACTACCCGAATGCATTACCCCTTATCCTAAATCAAGGCCGGGCTGAATTTGTGGTTAATATTCTTGCGGTATCTACCTTCGTCAAGTGAGGACTTATCAAGTCGTTATCAAGTCTAATGGAGATGAAATTGATGATTATTTGACCAAGTGATTGATCAGTTCGCCCCAGTCCCGAATTCACACGCCAGTAAGGAGCCCGTCAGTCTCATCAAATGAGCATGCAGATGGACAGAAGTTGGAATTATCAAGTCACGGGATGGTCAGGCTCGAATCAGAGTAAGATTTGGGACAGAATCACCGTTAAATCAAATGATCTGTAGTCAGCGAATTTGGAAAGAGTTGATGTGAAGTTGATGTGAACTGTCGCTGTAATTGACAGATTTAGGAGGAAGGCAGAAGAGAGCAGACGGCAGACTATGTCATTCAGTCCTGTGCGATGTAGCCTAGGCTTGGCTGCAATGTAGAAGACAGCGAATGGAGGGACTGGTCTGAAGAACTTGGATCAGTGACGTATAGTCAGAGAAAAGGTATAGATAGCATAGCCATACGAAAGAGGAACACAGAATTAGGTAAACCCTATGAATGAAATGCAAGTTGTCCTAGATATTGTGCTTACCCGGACCCACGCTTTTATTTTGTAGATCTTTCCGAAGTGTTTTATGTACACTACTTTCAGATACCACTTGTAAACCGTTTGGCAAAAACATTTTGTAGTTTTGGAACAAGGGGCGTCATCTCTTCTGTAACATTAGAAACACTCTGGTGTCTAATTTCATCTTTACCTGATGTGATCAAAGAGTGGAGCTTCGAGAGCTCATGAATTATATTCCAATAAACTCGACTGGACGTTAAATCTGTGGGGACTTATTCTATCTATTGCTATTTGGATCGTCCACCATTTTTGTTGTGTGACCTTTCTGCAACGTTGAAGAGTTGCAGGGTATGTATATTCTATAATAGCAGTGTTTAGTGACTCTTTCGCCGCTTCCCATAGGGTAGGCTAAGTAAGTTCAAAAACACACAGAACAAAGGAAGTACTTACGCGCAGCCAATTCCGTCGAACCAGTTGTAGCCAGCCAATAAAAATTTCAATCCACAGCATCCGTAACCCCACTTCGGTCGAAAGGGGCATTTTATAACCTTGCAAATAGGTTTGGGGAAATGTGGTGATGTCGGACAAGTAGGTCTCAGCAGTCTGAATATAGTAAAAATATTAGTGACGTAAGACGATTTTCTGGCCATTCACTGCCTGGCGCCTGCACAGGCCTTTCTGATCTCAAAAACATAAGTGGGCCGATAGTTTTTGCGTAACTGCAGCATAATTAGCCACCCAGACACAGAGTAACATCTCTGACTAGGGAGGAAGCTATACACTTGATAGGTAGCGATGCAATCGGTCTTGTATGTGAGTCAGCACGTACAGAGATATATGTTACATGTTTTTTTGAATCTCTTGTGCAGCAGTAGGGTCAATAGCAAACGATTAGATCGCATTACTTATGGACACGCCATTACCTTTCAGAGAAACATTTTGGCGGCTTAGATGCAACGCTCAGCCCTTGTCTCGCGGCTTTTGATGGCTTTGGTGGATCTACTGGCTCCAGTATCGTAGGCCCATCGCAATACACCAACGCGACCAAACCTAAAATTATCACAATCGTCTTCATAACTGTTGTTTTAGGCATATGTCTTGAACGCATGTAAGAATTTAAGCTTCCGCGAGCCTTTTTATAAGAATGAGGCAAGTATTTCTCAGAAAAGGTGCCAATTTATTGACTTAATCATAATTAAAATCATCAAAAAACATGAAACCTGAAACCAAGGCACATACAATTACTCTTAAATTTCAGGCAATTGTAAAGAAGATTTAACGTCCAGCCTTAGTTTATTGAGAATTAGAACATTTACTACACTCTAAAATTTCATTAATCTGATATTTTTCTCTTTTTTTCGGAATGAACAAGTGGTTTGAATCACGACATTTCTTGGTAAAAGTACAAATATGAATTTTGCAGACTGTTGCTTGGTTTATAATTGCAAACAGTCTTGCATGCCATCGCAGATACAGATGTGTGTAATTGGTTTCGTTGCCCACAGAAGCTACTCCGCTGCCGTACGCAACAATTACGCTACTTATGCGGCCGAATAGAGCACCGGTAATACTAGTTTTTCAAGCAAGATACAACTTGTAAACAGAAAATTCTAATTGTCATGGTGTAGGCGGGGATTCTCCGCACATTTTAAATAATGCTAATTATCGGTAGTTGTAAGTAGTACGTTTTTCGCAACTTTTACAGTGTCCGTTTGCTCTGAAAACACTGTTTATGGACCCGAATCGATGGCTTGTGTGTTTATATCGCAACATTTTGCATATTTTTCGATTTTTGAAGTGCGGATTATTACTGCAATTTTTACTAGTTCTTGTTCAAAAGCAACGCGTTTGAACATTTGGGATCCAAACTTTTAGACAATGCAATATACCCACACCATCCCCGAGAATCGATGTGAAGCTGCATTTTGTACACACTAGCGATATACTCTAGGTAGGACTGTGTCTTCGGTGACAGCCAGGAGTTCATTTCTACGCCGCCATTTTCAACCGAGAATTATATAATGAAAATTGTGGTTTTTTGGTGTCGTAAATATATATTTCATTGAGATCGATGCATCTGTTATTTCTGTATTATTCTGTGCCTGCGTGCTGGAAATATGTAATAAATTTAGTAGCTGAATTTGCTGATATCATGTGCTGATAGATTTCTAGCGCTCCTACCAACTGGGCTAAAGATGGTTATTAAATGTTTACATTTAACATTTATTATTATTATTATTATCATTATTATAAAGATTTTTAGTGGCGCTTATCACCAGACGGCGTTTTGCACCACGAACAGGACAGGCTGCACATTTAACATTTGTTTTCATAAATTGGTCCGTGTCTATATCACAATATGCCTGAGATGTAGACACACATCAGCCTAATATAGGAATAGACAAAGGTGAGGTTTGTGGGGTGTTCTACATTAAACATTAGTACTGTAGAAACGGGTACAGGACAAGATATTTTGTAGCATATGACAGACAGCTGACAGAAGCCAACAGTATTGCACAAAGCAACGGTACGTAGGCCCACCTGTAGGCACTCGAAAGGTCAATAACACACTATTAATTTTATACAGATTTTGAAGATTTAAGCTAACACGTTGAAATGCCATAATCATAATGTAGGCTATGGATGCTAGACTATCGTGAGTGGAACCAACACTTTCATCTCTCTGAGTTCTGACACTCTTTTGTTCTTTTTATTTACGAAGTGCTTCTAATGTGCAGATAGTCGATCGGCGGTTTCTTTCTTTACGGATTTCTTGTTAAACATCGGTGACGAATTTAAAGCTTCGATCATTTCTGACGCCAGCACGCATAGCACAATTTTCTCTGGTCAGAAAAAACACAATAAAATGTTTTGGAATGATGAAACGTGCAACCGGCACGAAGGGCTCTGACGCTCAGACACATTTTAGGCCCAAAACAGAAATAAAGTTTCTGGCAGTCACTAATATTGATTACTTCCAAATTGCCATGGATTTTAGGCCACCCTGAAAATGAGCTTTAAACTTATTTGGGTATTCGAGAATTTCAAGTCCCCCAAAGCATAATGGATCATGAGTTAATAACTTATGCAAATCGTAGGAGTTTCTTTAGAGACACTTACTTTCATAAAGTTTACGACGACTTGGATGGCAGATAAAGCTTCTTGCATGATTCGTGTCGAACCTGTAATCATAAAAAGACTTCAGTAACTACTTTCTACGAGTAAGGATTGAGGGAGATTCTCTACGTAGATTTAAAGATCAACTTATGAAGGGTAGGAATCCGAAGACAACCGATGAAGTGGTATGGTTACGAAGTCCTCTTTCTGGTTGTCAACATCATAATAGCCTTGCTACGTTACAAATTCGATTTTTAACCACATCAAATCGAAGATCGAAACTATTATACCTGTGGACCTGTGGACCTGTGGAATTACCGGAATAGCGCAAGATAACATCGGCCCCTCCTTGCCCACACTCTGTGGTTTGTCGTATACTATAGTATCTAGTATGCTAGCGCGTGCGGGTAGGCTAAATTGTGACAGATTCGAACTTTGGAGATATTGATGTATGTGTTAATGCCCACCGGGTTCAAGAGCAGGGAACAGGATCACAAACTTCGGGTAGTTACCGTTAATGTGTAGAATCGGGCCATCCTGTCTAGGCAGGTTTTAAATTGCTTAACGCCGCCTATAAAAATTTATCAGAACGGTAAAATTTACGACGATATTAGGCCTACATACAATGATACAAAGCTAAAAGACAGAGAAAACCAAATAGAAAAATAGGCCTGCAGGTCGTTAGGTGGGTATATCTTGAAAACAAATCTGTTAATTCGTAACACAAAACGACCCGGTCAACATTGTATAATCAGTCGACTACAGGGCCTTGAGGGAAACCCAACGACGTTACCTATAGTGTTGCGAAAACAACTTTACAACAGGAACAAACATTGAAATAGACTGCAGCTACCTTTATCTCATAAAAAGTAGTCGATCATTAGCTTCTTGTCAAACATCATGTCACATATTGTAATGTTTCATGACATCGTAGGTTTGACTGTCATATTTGACAGGTGACAAGAATAGATTGCAAAGGTTTATCAGGCAACAGACCTTCAATCGACTAAGAACAGGGATGGGGTGCTTCAAGTCGTCCCTCCATAAGTGGGATCTCGCGCTCAGTACGGCGTGTGAGTGTGGTGTTGAGGAGCAAACCGTAGACCGCGTCATCCATTTATGTGCAATGTAGCCTATAAGCCACCCGATTGAGTGATTGATGGTCTGAAGAACGCGGATGAGGCTACCAATCAGTGGCTTCCGTGACGTCTAGTTCGAAGAAAAACATACGAAAGAAGATGAATGTGAAGGGGTAGTGTCTTAGAGAGAGATCGGGAAGTAGGGTGGGTCATAAATTCATATAAGTCTAGTAATTTATAGTTGGCGATTAACTCTAGTAGCCAAATACATTGCAGTTCGCTTCTAAGTAAGTTACTAGACACGGAATAATGGCGATTTCAGGTCGCATAAAAATTGTAACGATAGCAACGTTATGTATTGGAGCAGTCTTGGTCGGTTTCGCCTCATTCAAAGGTAGGCCAACGTACGCTAGTTAATAGCCTTTCACATTTGAACGCATATTCAAACCCGACCTTTCATATTTTCTAGAAAGCCACCAGAAAAGGATCAAGTCTATGCCAAGAGCAGCAAAAAATCCCTTCACCTTTGATGATTCTTTCAATTCAAAATTTCGCTACAATAGTCTCAGTGCATCATGGATATCTGGTAAGGAATCTAATTGTCTCTAGTCGATGTGGGATCAAAGTTAAGGCGAATATTGGGGTCTCTATCGCCGATAGAGTCTATCGGGGCGGACCGTTCGCTTTCACTATCATAATCACTCACAGTTGAAGAAAGTAGCCTACGTGTAGGCCTACAGTAAATCGGCTTTGACTAGATTTGGTTGTTGAAATTGGTAAAGCCACAAAAATGATGAGCTTTGGTCTTAATTTCATGCAAAACGGTTAAGTATTTATTGAGATATTCAGTTTTATATGTCACAGACCACACAGAAATTCAGTAGCAAATAGCCGAATCAACGGTCCCGGTGCCAAATTCAACCATAAAACTGCAATTCAATATTTTCCTGAAAACCGCACCGTTGACAGTCAACCACATTTTTTTGTTTAGGGAATGAGTACATTTACCGAGACAGCGACAACAACATCAAGAAAAAAAATGTGCAAACTCCAAGTGAAATAACTTTGCTGCCTGGAGATGTTTATGTGAGTAGATTACTACTTGACCTTAGATGCAGGCTGTCATATCGCGTATCTCCTTCCTAATAGGACAGGCGCCACATTTAGACAAAACAACTCATTCATTCAGCTAAGATACTAGCCGTAGCTGGTCGCAAAGACACACTGATTGCTATGTAAAACAGAATTTAACCTACCTAAATGCTGTTTCGTATTACTGGTCAATAGGGCTGTTCAGAAAAACCAGAAAATGCGACCTATGAATGTGAAAACACACTCCGTCTGTCCCCACAACTTGCAAGCTTCCTAATATGAAAAAGCCTCAGAAAAATGTATTGTGAAAATTACCCTACTTGGGTAACTTCTCAAATTTTTGCAGTTTCTGCGCTCGGAAATTACTGAACCAAACGGGCTAAAATCGGGTACAGGGTGTTTCTTCAACCAGCCTGACATTTTTAGACCGTGTTCGCAAAAATCGGAGAGAAAAACTATTTCTTGAACAACCCCAATGGCCAATATTGCCTCTAATATTGTGCCGTTCAGCTCATGGTGTCAAGCAGAGAAGCCACAGCCAGACACATTTCATCAAATTTTCATGTAATTGCAGAGTGCTAACGGCGCGATCTCTTACAAAGTATCTGGCGATTTAAAATATGTTGCGCTGACGACGTCATACAAAAAGGTAAGTGGGCCTACTGACGCTGATCCTCATACTCATAAGAAATGCATGGAGGTCGGCTTAAGATGCTGTCGAATTCGGTTCTGCTCAGCTCCCGCATGATAGGCATAAGTAGAGTATGTGTGTGTGTCATGTGATTCTGTGTAAATGAAGCAAAAATCAAATTAGGACAAACATAAATTGTGCCCTTCCTTTCCAATCTTCTATCTACGGCTATGCCAAAATGTACATGCGTTAAATATTTCAGGGTTGGAGACACTCCTACAACGCCACATATCTAATCTACGACGTTGAGAACGGGTAAGTGAAGCGCGCCAATATTAAGTGTATATATATATAGAGAGAGAGAGGGGAGAGAGAGAGAAATAGAGATAGTTTAGTTTTCACTAAAAGGCAAAGGCAACTTACCATATACGTCATGATTTTCATACTTCGGCGCGGAGTGACGTCCTGGGTTAGTAAACCGCTTTCTCTGGCCAGTCGATCCCTGGTTACGTAAATATTCACCCGATTAAATAATGTACTTTTATCATTCAGGGCGCTAGTCGATGCTTACAAGACACCAGCTGATACGCAATACTTTGTTTGGTCACCCACAGGAAACGCACTGGTAAGTTATTCTGCATCTTTGCAGACTGCTTTGAAATTCAATTAAAATATCTCTTGTTTTCTTAAAATTGGCATTCATTCCCCCTGTTTAATCGTCAGAATGAGGGAAGTGCGGATGGGTTGGCGCTGTGACAGTTATCCCGGGTATAAACCATAAATCTTGCGTACTTAAATGCATTGACCCGCCGTACAAGGCCTAATTGGTTGAAAACAATAAAGACTGTAAAATTGGTACACGTTCTCTTCGTGCAGAGACCCCATAAATGTATTATGGCATTGCCCCGTCGGTCTTCCTTTGACTTAATCCATCCTCTGACCTTTGTAAGCCCATTCCAATTTTTCAGGCGTACGTAAACGGATTTGACATTTACTACCGGCCATCGGTCAGTGCAGATCCGATCAGAGTCACCACAGACGGACGCGCCAACTACATCTACAATGGAATTCCTGACTGGGTTTACGAAGGTGAGATGACGGATTAAGTCAAATGAAGGCGGACTGCGAGATGCCATGAAGCGAATGCTTTTACTGGGTCTCCAAGCATGGAGAGGACGAGTACCATTTTTAAAGTCTTTGGTTAGACCGGTCACCGATTAGTGAGATATCGCTCTGAAAATGCGAGTGGTGCGACCTATATTTAATTTGTAAAATGCCTTGCTGTAAATAGCAACAACAAGCAACATACCCTTCTTACAGAGGAGATGATATCTAGCAACAACGTGATGTACTTTTCTCCTGATGGGAGTTACCTTGCCTTCGCTAAGTTTGACGACTCAGATTGTGAAAGAATCAACTTTGCGCGATTCGATGATGGAATTTACCCGGACATGCAAGTCGTTTCTTATCCCAAGGTAAACTAATTACATATTCTGCTACGATTGCTCAATGAGTATGCCCTAATGACGCTTACAAAAGCCCAGACTGAAACACCCTTTTCCCGTAGCGCAGACCTAAACTAAAGGTTTACGAAAGCGTTGACCCATACTGAAAACCGCCTTCCTAACA
The DNA here is from genome assembly GCA_030412335.1 of Botrylloides violaceus. Taxonomy (NCBI): domain Eukaryota; kingdom Metazoa; phylum Chordata; class Ascidiacea; order Stolidobranchia; family Styelidae; genus Botrylloides; species Botrylloides violaceus. Next base: position 15,915 of record JASFYC010000511.1, on the reverse strand, counting down.
GACCCAAACGAAAGGTTCTGAACGTGTGTGTGTGTCCAGTTTCTTGAATTGGACGTTAAATCTGTGGTGGCTTATTTTATCTATTACTATTTGGATCGTCCGCCATTGACTCCACTATTTTTCGAACCCGATTATAGCAACTCTCTGCGGCAAAAACAATTGAAATTGGTGCGTTGTCTGTTGTAGGCATCAACGACACAGCCAACGAATCAAGTATTAGTTTACGATACTGGGTTGAATGTAACGTACGAAGTGGAGGAACCCGCAGAGTTTACCGGAGAGTAAGTTGAGATTCCATTGGACGGCTGGCACAGTGTTGCTTGGAATTTATGGCATTTTCAGCCAATTAGGTCATGTATGGCATATAGGGCAATGCTTTAAAGCACGCGAGATCGATACTTTCAGTTTTATAGCCACGAACACTATCATAACCACAACCACCTACACCCAACTCTTGTACTGGCGGGTAAGCAGGGGATAAACGGATACGAGTTTCCAAGTATTTGGATTGACTCGGCCACCGATTACTGAGATATCGCTCTGCAAACATGCAAGTAGTGTACGTCGTGATGTCACGAGGCCTCGTCACGACGGGTACAAGTCGCCAGGCGACCATCTTTTTAAGTTTTAAACGCGTCTCTATTTCTGCAGGGACTACTTATTCAACCGTGTCACGTGGGCTGTAAATGACCAATTTGCCGTGTCATGGAGCAGCCGAAATCAAACACGAGGAGTGATCTATTTGGTTACGATGAATAATGCCACTGACTCCATGACTGCCACGTCTGTAAGTGGAGTGTTGTAGGTCTAGAAGAAATGCAAACGGAGCAGCGATTTCCGTCTCGCGAAAAGCGTGGAATCGCCCAACTGAACCCTGCTCTGAGGTGTACCTCTTTCGTATGGCATACTTTGGACTAGACGTCAGTGCAGACACGTTGCTTGGTGGCCGCATCCAGGTTCTTCAGACCAGTCACTCTTTGGGAGGTTTCTTTGATGTACACATGTACAAGAATTGGCGACATGGTCTGCGGTTTGAGGTCATGCGTATGTGTGTGTGCGTGAGCGTGTGTGTAATTAAGATCAATCTGCGCTTTTAGAATGAAAACTTCGCGCATTCAACCTCACCTGATGGATGGTTGTATCAACGGCGGCCATATTGGATTCCTGTATTCGGTAACAGTACAGAAGAATATTTCACTGTACTGCCAAACGGAAATTGGCAACACTTGTACTTAGTTAATAAGGTGGGTATATGATGTGGTTGATTGGGGCGGGGGTATACGATGCCTTTCAATATTTACCTAACTGGGGATTCTGTAAAATCCGAATGATGCAAAAAATGCTATCTCACGATGGCGAATCGGGAGAAGTCCTGCAACTTTGATGGACGAAGTATAGGCTTTTCATGTCACCGAAATTTTGACATATGCGGAAAGATTTCCCCAGCTTTGAGAGCCTTGGTCCTTCATCAGGTCTTTGTTTTGAATATACCTGTATATCACTGCTCAATTCTTGTAGTAGCCCCGGTCGCAAGCACAACCTTCCCCACTTCCGCTTAACTTAGTGGTGACACTGTCTACATCCGTCTATATCTGTCTCGTTCGCCATTGGCTCCACTCCGACTAAGTTATCACTTATGAATGATCATTCAGGATGGAAAGACCCCGATAACGGAAGGCGAATTCACGGTCACGTCAGAGTCAGCAGCTTACCCATCCGTGGAAATTTATGACCAAGACACGCAAAAAATGTAAGTTATTTGCGTAATACGTAATGAACCGTCACGTGGTGAATGAGCGGGACTACAAAATCTCGTGCACTGAATGTCTAAAGACTTTAAAACTGGCGGTAAAACGCTATATATATAAGCCACGGACTATGTTAAGAACGCAGTGATTTCAAAGAAGAATTTTACAATTCCAATCTATTTAACAGATACTTTTCTGCCACCAAAGAATCTCCTCAACACAGACATATCTACAGGAACACCGACATCAAATCACAACCTGAATGCATCACTTGCAAATATGCGACAACCTATCCAGGAAGATGCGACTACATATCAACTCAATTTAGCACAGACGGAAGTTACGTCATTGTCAGATGCGCAGGTAATTGTTACTCCGAAAGCTCCAAAAGCATATGAATGATATAATTTTCAATAAACCAAGGCTGGACGTTAATGGTGAATGTTCTTTACGATATCTGCTGATCGTCCGCCATTCGCTAATTAATACGAACTTCATCAGCAGAAATATTAGTTCTTGAAAAGTTTTATATAATAAATTTTATAAATTGACTGAATTCTCTTTCTCTCTCTCACTCTCCTTCAATCTCTCTCTCATTTTCTCTAGGTGATAATCTCCCACCGTTACAACTGTTGGCACAGATCGATCACACCGCAACTGATCCAAACATGGTGTTCCATGATGAGGAAATGTTGGTAGACAACGAGGACTTGGTCACAACTGTCCAAGAAACTGATATTTCTACTAAAGAGTATGGAACTTTCAAGAGCAAGACAGGTTATGGTGAGAAAAATATTCTGCGTGGGAATTAAGACGTTGGCATAACTCGTTAAAACTGATATGAATCATACGCCGAGTTTAAAAACTTCTAACCGTGCCACAAAAGCTTAGAATAGATGGCAAGCCCGCTTTGTGAGAAGGAATTTATCCTCAGACTTATTCCCGTCTATGGAAGTAGTTTAACTAGGGCGATTTCGTAGTTGGCACGAGTTCTGGATACCAGAAACACACTCCGATGAGTCTTTTGTCGCATTGTTATAGTGGACGCGGATGGAAACCAGGTTAAGGCTTACGCCAGGCATATCTTTTATGATGTCTCTTTGATCCCCACCCTGACTAAGGGCATGTTTCAAAACAGCGATTATATATATGTATGCTTAATCGATCTCAATCGATATCTGCAAAAATCGTCATCAGACTTGTACAAACTAACTCGCAAGGTCATTTTTCACAGATTTTTCCTACCAGATTTGGAAACCACCGAACTTTGACCCGACCCAAACGTATCCTTTGTTGATTGACGTGTGAGTATATTTTCTTTAGCGTAAAAAGTTCTACAATAAGCTGTTGTTTTTTCCGATATAGATGACCTTAAATATGAGTGGGAGTTACTCACGATAAGAATCTGTGCACGTTACGTGTTCCCACACAAACAAACGCACGCGTGCGCGCGCACAGAGTACTCTATTCAACTAGATTGCCCGCTATCGGTTTGTGTTGATATATTACGTTTGTTTTAGATACGCAGGACCAGGATATCAGAAGGTTGTGAAGGGTTGGTCACGCGGATGGTCTTCACGATTTGTACCAAGTTCTCTTGGCGTCGTTGTTGCCAGTGTGGATGGCCGAGGCTCGAATTTTTATGGTGAGTCGACTGAACAGTTGGACTCCCATATTACATTGGAATGATTGTTTTAAAATATGGCGTCTTCGTCTACTTACTGACGTACGCCAAGTCAACGCACATAGCAGCCTATACGCGTGTCGAAATATATGTAACCACCCAATGGAGTAGTGACTGCTGGTCTGAAGAACATGAGGCCACCACGCAATGGCTAATGTGTGACAGCCCTGACGTCTAGTCCGAAGAAACAAAAAAGCCAAACGAAACGTCTGATTCGAATGTCTGAACAAAATAACAACCTGTTGTAATCACGAAAAGCCGCGATGCATAGCTCCATTATTTCCCAACAAATCTCACAGAGTCAGAGTCCTGTTCTACTGGTTCAAATTACTCAATAGCCAAGCATGCTATAGCAAAAAGATATTTCTTAATAGGTGAAGATTTTATGCACGAAGTGTACAGGAATCTGGGCGTTAAAGAACCGCTAGATCAACTCGAATTCGCTGAGTAAGTATAGACAGTGCCTATACGCCTTTGAGCTTGCAACATTTTTTTAATCTGACGCGTTACAATTACAGATATATGGGAAATATGGACTATATCGATGAAACGAGGATTGCAGTGTGGGGATGGGTATGTATATCATCGTGCGTGTCCCTGGGTGTTCCGTACGTCGCAATAAAGTGTATGGAAACGCATCATATGCCGTGTAAACGTGACCACGTCTGGGTCATATAAGTCATTATTCATACCTGGCCTAGTTGAGTCTGAAGGTGCAGGGTTCCCTGTTTGGCAATTGCATTATATCGACCATGTGACGGCCTAACTAGGCTATGGGCCATATAGCCCGTGGTGTTGAATGTAATTATGTACCTTTGAGATGTCTAATCGCCACTGTGTACATGGGTGACATTACTCGATTTTATTCTCGCAGTCGTACGGTGGATACACAACCTCAATGATTCTTGCCAACGACGGACCTTCCGAAGCTAACAGGATAATCAAGTGTGGTCTTGCTGTTGCGCCACTAACAGACTGGCGATTTTACGGTAAGACGGAATACGAAAGACCTTTCAACCGAAGAATCAAAATTTGTCTCAAAAGGCCACGACTATAGGACAGAGAGATTCTGCTGTCGGCTGTCGGCTGGACCTTTCTTACCATTATCGCTATATTTAGGGTTGCTAAAAAAAGTCAGCCACTCACGACTGCGTCGGTATATAATGTGCAGGACTTTCCCTCAAATAGATACCGGTGAAACAACTTAGCATGACCAAGAATGATTGTATTTAGATACGATATACGCGGAACGGTACTTGGACTTGGTCGACGACAACGTAGATGGATATGATGGAGCATCAGTGTTGAAAAAAGCGGGCCAATTTCCTCAGTCACGATACGTCATGATCCATGGAACAGCGGACGGTAAGTGCGGATACCGGTACTCAAGAACGAGAGAGAGAGAGAGGGACCGGGATTAACATGTGTACACTTGAACGCAAAGCGCCAACAAAACCCAACGGATCCAGCTGAGCGGTAGAGCACCAAACCAAGGCACCAACAAAATGTCACGAGGGTGGTTGGTTATCGAGTTTGGTGCTCTACCGCTCAGCTGGTCTACGCGGACTTTGTTGACGATACTAGTGTGTTCTAAGGCCTGGTAACATTTCGGTTGGACTTGTCCGGTGTTTAGGACACCACTCGCTTACTTGTTCTATAAAGCCGTTGAGAGATCATCTGTCGTATATTCTATTTAGATAACGTACACTTCCAAAACTCAGCAAGACTTCAAAGTGCATTGGTAGATCAGGACATAGATTTCAAAGCGATCGTAAGTCGACTATTCTCCAAAATAACCTCTATGGTTTGACGCAAAATTGTACCGCTAATGACGCTGCTGAGTCATTTCTATGGTCACGGTGGTTCCCCAACTGAAACGACCTCGCTAGTCGTCTGGTGCGGGCTTTGGGCCCCTACATGACATGGGGGCTCGGGAAACCATATCTTACTTTGTTAGCAAAGTGAATCTTAACGCTGTCCTGTATTTTTGTAGTTCTACGCAGACCAAGACCATTCTATCAACGTTGGGAGAGCGTATACACACGTATACAGAGTGCTAACGCGAGAACTGACGAGATGTTTCAATATGGAAATGCCTGATAATGTCTGGCCTGCATAAGACCAAATGAACGCTAATGTAGTTACGTGTAATTTTTTCTGCACAAGCATATAATCGCTGTAAATTGTCTTTAAAAGTAAATCCGCTTTATGATTCGATGTAGCCTACGAATGCTAAACTGTGTTGAATTAATCTTAATGAATAGTGGAAATGATAGCAGTCGATCAGATTTAGATTACCGTCACCACAAATGTTAACGTCCAGTGTATTAAAAAACGTCTTGACAAGCTTTTTGAGTACGGCTCCTTCATCAGGTGAAATTATGAAATGCATTCTAATAACAAGTGTCGTCCGACTGACTCTACACCGCACCGAAGGACTGATGGAGGTCGGATCAGGATGGTATTGGCTTATTAGAGTAGGCAGGGGGGTAACAAGTGTCGCCCTAGTGACTTTACCTCGAACTAAAAGAGTGGGGAAAGTCGGAGTTCGACGGTACCGGTATTGGCATGAGAAAAAAGAGAAGGAAAGGAAAGGATAGTGTTTATTTTTGTCCAGATTTTATTTTTGCTGCATTTACACAGACCCGCATGATATAGACTACACACACAGTAGTGGTGCCGGACAAGAAGACGTCAAAGGAGCCGGAATGCTATCACGATCAAGCGCCCAACAGAGAAGTGCAAAGCGTTCGGTTCTTGGACTGCAGTAGGAGGGTGTCCAGTATAGGTCTACAAATCATGTCTGGTATACCCAGTTCGATGCGCACAATGGAGACATGTACCAAAGGGAGAAGAGGAACGTAAACGCAATTAGCAAAACATTAATAATATCATGTGTGCGATCAATATTTGCACACGCGGGACGTGAATAATTTTGCGATGTCATCCGACCTATACCTATAGTCTAGCTTATTGTGTAATTCGTATCTATCCAAGGAGAGTCAGGTATACAGCTATGGCGAGAAAAATGATGCCTGTAGCGAGATCTGAGGCGAGTTGCTGTTTTGATTTATGGCGTTTTGAACCCTACTAAGGTCATGTATGCCAGGTCAATGCTATATAGTACGCGTACCGATATTCCAGGTTTATAGCTCGGCTCATTACCATTACACCAACCTGGGCACTTCTCTGATATATACTACTGCCTGGCAAGCACAACTGAGGTGAGGAGAGTTAATTAGTTATTTTGATCAGTCCGTTATGTCACGATTGTCTACCAATAACGTGAGATACTCAGGTTAATTAATGAGAAATTGTATTGCATTCGGTGTGATCACGTAAACTTCTTAATTATCTGCATCTACTGTCAACAAGGCGGTGACGTCATGATTTGCGTATTTAATTAGGAATACTTGAACGAAATTGTGATTACGGTAATCAATTAAAAGCCTCGGTGACAAACACCAAGTCCGTAGATGGCGACAAGGTCAAGATCCCACATTGCTCACCTTTATATTCTTATCAATCTTCACCAGATTTCACCAGATCGATCTTCCAGCTGCTTGTTAACTAAGTTTTAGTAAATTTCGGCCGACTTCAAAACTGTGGTGACACTCATAAGAATCGGCAGTGGAGCCGATGGCGGATGATCAATAAATGTAGCAAAGATGATTCACCACAGATAAGTCATATAACCTCCCTGCTTGAGATGTGTTCGTCCTTGCGGTAATACATCACCCTAACGGATTGAGCCATGAAATTGAAACATGTGAGAAACGCAGCCGTTATCAAAACAACACTGACATGTTTATCATATAACACAAGGTTTGATTGACAACCAATGTCAAGCGACATCCAGTACAAATATACCGCAATCGTTTAATCTTTGATATATTTATGAATATTTAAGTAGTAATCTAGTCCTTTGACGCAAAATCGAAAGAATTTCAACACAACATCTCAAAGCACTTAATATCTTTTGTGATGGTAATGTTACTGTCTATATGTCTGCGGTATCGACCGTGATTTAAGATATATATCTATCAATACGCTTAGTTTGCTTAGACTCCTTACAGGATAAGATTTGTGGGATGACGAGATAATACATTAAACAAACTACATATCGTGAAGAAGGTTCGCATGGAGGACGTTATTACATTGCGCTTGATTCTAGTTTCCACATCACGCCCAGCGCGAACATGGCTAACTGTTCAATCAAGTTATAGTACAGAAGATTCACCGCAGATTCAACGTCCGGCCTTGGTTTATTGACAATTATAACATTCGCAAGATTTTGGAGCTCCGTTAATTCATCAATAAACCAAGGGTGGACCATAAATCTGTGGTGAATCTTCTTTTTACTGATCTAAGGAGAAGCAGTGGTGTGCAGTATTTTATGAAATGCGAAATAACGCTTGGGTATGTTTGTTTTTGTTCCGCTCGGCTGCATCGTAACATTATGACGTATCGCGTAACAAGACTGACAGTTGAGATTGAGAAATTTAAAATTTACTTACGTGCCTATAAGTTGATAAGCCGATCGTTCTATGAACATCCCAAACTGGTCGCAGGACTGGAAAATTCACGGTTGATCAGTAGACAGGCGGAGAAGATGTTATCAGGTTGCAAAAACTATAATATAATGGAGGTTGAACGGTTGAACGCTGCTCAACTTCACATATTCGCTGCATTCACATGCCACACACCACGCAGCTCAGTAATCAAGCACACGCACGCAGGGGCACTCCCGATCAGAAAGCGGACAGTCAAACCACTCAGCCAACTATGAGGTGAGACTGCTTGCCCACTGATTGATCCATGGCGCCGCTCATAGCCAATTAGCCAACATATGCTATATATTGATAGCGTGGATATTGAGATATCGACAAAATTCATTTATCAACATACGAAATAAATGAAGCTTACATCGATTACGTCATTTTCGCTCAGGAGAGATCGCAAAAGGTATTATCAAAACGACGTTAAGCGGCCATTGATTTCATAGTCCCTTGTGTAGGCTATTGCGTAATATTAAAAGCATTGGTCGGTTTTCCGATGGCGCTAATCAACGGAAAGGTGAGATATATGTTATGTGGTCGATTTTTACGTTTAATAACGTTGTGAATTGTAGTTCTGTGTACGCTCTGATAGCGTTCGATTTGGTTACAGTCCATAGGCGTGTGGTGGGTGCAGGTGATCATGGTAATTATGGTAATCTTCACGCAGTCAACGCCGACCCTCTGTCTAACGCGTAGTTAGCCCGCCGATTTAAATGGTAAGCACTATCGGCGCATTTTAAACTTTCTTTAATCAGTTTTAGCCGCTAAGCCGTCTACTTCAGCTTTGGTAAGATGGATATTGACGGATAAAAGCAAGGGTGTAATTTTGATGAAAAGCGAGAGGGGGTGATATTATACGTTGTTTTAGAAATAATACACGAAATCGTTGTCTGATTTAGCTTAACTGGGAGTGCTAGGCGATGCAGTTGTGGTTACACTGTACTCTTGAAGGCATTATTCAAAACTGTTGTTATTATGAATTCCTAGTAATGGTGACAGGAGTCCTGTATTAGAGCGAGGAGTATTGATTTACTATTGCTATATTAACATGTCTTATTCAATCAAGCCTAGCGAATAGAACTGAGAGATATTTATCAAAATGCCAACGCGTGACGTCATCCCTTTCTTTAGACAACAGACGAATTCTTTAGAAGCCTATCGTTCGTCGACACGGACGGAAATCGTCGCATTAGTGAGTTAAGCCTGCAACGTGTAAACACCAAAGTGCCAGACAAAATGCTTATTACTACAGAAGCAGTGAAGGTTTTCAACTATGGTTGAAGAGATATTCGTGTACAGGTGAAATTTAACCAGATAGTTAAAAGGAGCCTATCATGGTGGAAATGCAATGATGAAAAGTCGGTGGTGGACGACGTATCGCGAACATGAGGACCTTGTAACTCACAAGTTATCACATTCTTGATGTGCTTAACGTCGAAAATGTTCTTTAAAAGTAACATTTGGTGGACAATAAACACCGCGCGGAAAGTCGCCAGTTTTCCAAGCAAATTTTCTGACTGAGGCGAGACTCAGATTGACTCCATGAGTTCATTATTTAATGTATTCCCGCAATTACCAAATACGTTTATATTCAACCGCAGAGAATCCTTCGATCCATATTTTCGAGTAGTTACTCTACGAATTCTCTTTGTATCAAGCCTATTCTATATACGGTACTGTACTGACAAGGCGTATCGAAACTACTACAATCACGCCAATAAGTAATTTTAATGGCATGGGAATACTTGCTATTATCATGATTGCAATCTCGCACGCAGCCAGCCGATCACCAGCAAAAGCAAATTGCAGATTTCGTATGCAGATCAGCCATTGCTTATGAGCCGTAAATTGCACGCAGCTACTCAGCACCCTCCATAGAAAGCGTGTACGATTGTTGTTGTTTTGAATTATGGCGTTTTCAACTGATACGGTCACACGCTAGTATAGGGCAATGTTTATTAGATTTTCCGTGAGAGAAGTTTCAAGTTTTTTTTCGCGTTCATTTGGAGTGAGAGGGAGAGAGAGAGAGAGAGAGAGAGAGAGATTTGCTCAAAGAAAACGGTATAGTCACACAGTATCTTGATGTACACAGTAGTCAACCAAACAATGTGATGGAACCTACAGATTATGGGTCATTGAAACGGCGATACGTCCAAAAACTTCGATTTCGACCTTGTGAATGAGGCTGACGTGATCGGATATGGGTTTGAGGCTGGAGAACCGAAATGTCAGATGAAGCACAAAACAGAATGCAGCAAATTCGAATATCAGTAGAGCCGATGGCGGACGATCCAGAAGGTAATAGATAAATTGTCACCCCAGATTCAACAACATCCAGTCCAGTTTATTGGAATATTATTCGCAAGCTTCGTCAGGTGACGATGAAATAATGAAGGATCGGAGCTCCGAAAGCTTGTGAATTATATTCCAATAAACTGGGATGAACGTTAAATCTGTGGTGACGTATTCTTATGTATTACTATGCACGTATTCACTATGCACTTATTCAGTAATTTAGCAGACTTCAGCAGGCATTTTGCAATAGAGCGTGACAAATATCGCACGCATTTGCGACATGTTACACAACACATCAACGCGATATGGCTTGTTGGATGAGTTCCATATTGGAATACGCAGATCTACAACCAACACGTTATCATCGAATCGATTCCTAAAACAGAAACGCAACGGCCTAACAAAAAAATCCCGCCAAGGCTTGTACTTCGTGTAAAATCTCTATCTCGTAATACTGGAAACTATACATTGCGTGTAGACACAGTGGGCTGTCGTGATGCAGAAAACCCAACGATTACGAAACCAAAGCATTGGCTGCTATGCGGCTGCACTGACGTCTAGTCCTAAACAGAATCCCGTTTGTTTATCGTAATCCCACAGAAAGAGCTTGTGTCACCAGTGTGTGTGTGTGTGTGTGTGTATACTTTGACTCCAATTTTCAGCCACATATTAGTCGAATATAATTACGATATACTTTACCTTTGACATTTGCAGACACGTTGACTCATGGGGAATTAGATTTAGCCTTACAAGCCTATAAAGTGTGAGAACAAGTAACGCTCTGTTGACAGATTATTCCAAAGCGAAGTCTACCGGATTTTACATTAAAATTTCATGAGGCCTTCTTCAGTCGTTTTTAAATAATTCAATCAAGTAAGTCATGGAACAGCTCATTCCATGGCCTATGACGCAAGGGAGTCGTGTAGTTACAAGGAAAACAGGGCAATAAACTGCTAGGTTAACGACAAGCCTTTTCAATTAAATGTAAACCTGTGTATCGCTACGTAGTCAAATTACTAGTTACGAACAAGCAGATGACAAAGAGGGCGATGCTCATAGTAACAGGCGGATAAAGCGGCGCAAACCAAACGGACCATGCCGAATTACCGATACTAATTGACAGACCGCGGACCTGTGGATCTCGTAAATATTTCAAAGGGGTTACTGATAAAGTGATAACGTTGCGGCGCGGTTTGTAGTGAGAGATGAAAGTATAATCAACGCAGTGTGAGCGACCGAAGCATCGGACGTAGTCCAAACAAAGTTCGGGTGACCCTGAGTTAATTTTTGTAGTCTTCGAGTCTGCCCGTTCCACCGTCCGCTTGGTTCTGTCCTTTAGTACCACCCGATAAAGTAAATTGCGGAATTACCGATACTAAACGGCGGACTAGCAGATCGCAGAATCAAAAAATTTCCGAAGAGCTGAAAGTCATACCTCATATGAGTTTTTAACTAATTTCTTCAGCAAGAGGCCTTCCCGGGAATTTTAAGAATTTACGAAATCATACGCGGTTGATGAAAAGGTGACGCTGCGATAAGCGAGCGTAATCCGATTGCCGAAATCAAATTACTCAATTAAGCAAGGAGTTGAAACAGATGTAACAGACGTGACGATACCCGCGTGAAGCATCGGTAGCTTTAACTACGCATTTCCCTTCCTCCGTGCCCACACGAGTGGGGATTGTTTGCGTATCGGACATGTTCCATTTGAGGATAGTCACAGCTCACAGCGGATCATACCGGTCGTGGGTTGGCAGTGGTTTTTACTAGAAATCGACCAATATTGGTTTTCTCACGGCTGATACGGTAATCGGCCTTTCACATGACTGGTGGTTGATATCGATAATCCAAACATCAAGAATCGGCCAAAAGTCGATATTAGGCCGATTATCGTCTGATTATTGAGGCCGATATCCAATGTTGACTTCCTTACTTGACTAACTGCCGATACCGATAATCGCAAAAATACTCGATAAAAATCGGTTGACCCCTAATTCTCACGCTGGTTACTTCATGCGGAAGAATTAATTGGCATAGAGATAATACTGATTGCAACTTCTAGGCTTAAGATCGGATAAGCACAGAACACAGAAGGCGGTGATATCAAATACCGTTAGCACAGACGTATATTTTATCTCGTTCGCCATCAGCTGTACTACCAATCGCGAAATTTTCACAGTATTCAAGCGCAATTTCATTTAATTGTTTTTCTGAAGCGGCATTTCTATATTTACCCGAAAAAAATTATTTTCTATTCGTTTCGTGACACGAGGACTGATTTGTTGATGGTCGAATTAAATCGTGCGAAACCAAACCGCCACAGGCAAGGAGTTCGCGTAGATGGTATTTAGATTGTAAGTGTTGTTTTTTATTTCACTTGATGAAAGAGCAAGGAGTTGAGGTTATTTCTGAATAGTCCGAGGTTGGAGGATCAATTTGTGGTGATGTGAGGTTGTGCTCCCAACCATGGCCATGTCTCTACCTATATCAAAAGTTATAGTGGAGCCGACGGCGGACGATAAATTAGATATATTGTAAAGAAGATTCACCACAGATGTAACGTTAAAGGTTTAGCGTTTCAGGTCACGTAGAGTCACTGTAGACGCGAAGTCACAGAAGTGGATATCACGAATTGCCGTAAATCAGGGCGTTCTCATATTTTGATGCCGTCAAAACGTATCTGTTTCTATTACCAGCGTAGTTTGTAACTAGAGCGATCAAAGCAAATACATATTCAACTCATTTGAAGTTACTGTCCTATTGTACCATTGTAAAAAACGGATTTACACGAGTGGAGATATTTCATAGTTCATCAACATGGCGGAGATTGCAAGTCAAACGACAATTGGTAAGTTGAAAACGAAATTTTACGCTCCGTTCACATTGACATCGAGGTCCATATTATTACGATGGCACAAAAGACCTTGTGGCGGGAGGCGCCAGACACCGCTATAATATTTCATAATTAACACGGAGTAAAATGTGTACTGCGTTGTACAGACCTTAAAATGCCATAGACTAGCTCGTTTCAGCTGACTAACTGATATTTTGTTCGGGTCGAATCCAAATACGGTGTCGAAGACGCCAAAATGTCACTTAATTGTAATCTTCAAGTGGTTTAAAGCAGTAATTTCTGCACAAAAACAACAGCAGTACGTGATGAGAGACAGGTTAAAGGCTGTAATTAAAAACACGCCGAGTTCGCATAGACGCGTTTTCATCTGACTGACTGATTAAAATCTGCTTATCTCATAAGAACATCACAAAGGGGGATACTTCAAAACTAAATTTAGCTTCATCTGATGGATCTCTATCAGCTGGAATGCTATATCGTAAAGAAGATTCACCGCAGATTTAACGTCCAGCCTCGGTTTATTGAGCAGGATATAAGGAATTCCGTCTTCACCAGATAAAGAAACGGAGCTCTGAAATCTTGCGACATGTAATAATTCTCAGTAAACCAAAGCTGGGCGTTAGATCTGCGGAGAATGATCTTTACGATATCTATTGATCGTCATATGCACAGATATAGAAAGAGACAATCGATCAAACTTCTGTGCCGGGGCGCCAATAAATTTGCGGGCCTAACCAACTCTTGCTTAATTATTTGATTACCTCCTAATTACAGAAGTGCCGACAGCGGCAAGATCGCCACCCAAATTCATGCAGAACGGAGGCAAGAAACATTTGTTCAAGAGAAGGGATACACCGATGAGTTTGGATCTATCGGGAAGTAAGTTGAATCATTCATAAATTTGAAATGGATCACAAGAATGATCATCCACATTTTAAACGCCGAGCCTTGCTCTATTGAGTATCATAACTAGAGATCGAGACATTGAATATCTGTAACAGAGATCGAGCGATATTGTTTTTTATTCAAGGCCGATACGATAATCGGCCTTTCACATGACTGACGGCCGATATCGATAATCCAAAAATCATGAATGTCGGTCTCGGCAATCGGCAAAAAGTCTATATTAAGCCGAATATCGTCTGATTATTGAAACTTCCTTACTTGACTAACTGCCGACACCGATAATCGCAAAAATACAAATATCGGCCTCGATAATCGGTCGACCCCTAATTATAACATTCACAAGCTTTCATAAAACAGATCATTATCGCTGGATGAAGTAACGGCGATGGTGCGAAAAGTTTCTCATATAATATTGATGAGTTTGGGGAGGTCGTAGCCGTAGTCGTAGCTAATTATCGTATAGGGTGGTGCCACCGTCCCCTATTTCCGCCTCTACTGTCAAATTGTTATTCGAACATATTCACATTTAGACAAAGGTCCAAAATTTTCCCCACAATTTGAAGAAAATTTCGCGGAAGAGTCAGCGCAAGGAAAGGAGAACGGCATGAAAAGAACAACGTGACGTCATCTTCAAATTTTAGTGACTTTCTTTTATGCAGAGGAACATTGAGCTCAGTGCATGGCTTTGAGCCGTTTGTCAACTTCCTAGTGATCGATCCAAAGGGAAGTTCGTGCGTTTCTGTTTCGGTAGCTCACTAGCACCACCGTGCGACCCCATTTTTTTCTTACTTTCGACGTCTGCGAGTTGTAGCGATCCGCATGGTCTTTACAACTGTTGATATCATAAACGTGCCCCTAGCCTGACTGATGAACGATGTCAAATTTCTATTGTCGTTGTTGTAATAAATTTGTGTTGATAAAATGTTGCAGGATGCGTTTTGCGCTTTCAATTTGTTGATTTTGGAATTTATGGAGTTTTCAACTACCAAGGTCATTTACGCCAGGTCGATGCTCGATCACGGTACACGTGTCAACACTTCCAGTTTATAGCCCGGATCACCACCACAACCACGACTCTCCGCACTTCCCCGAAACCGACTGCCAAGCAGGGAAAGAACGGATACCAACTTTATAGTCTTCGATTTGACTCGGCTGGGACTCGGTCGGTCGGGAGCCAAAGCTACGCAAGCACTCAACGCGGCTTTCATTCCAGTTCAATAATTAAATGTATATTCGTAAGCAGACAATATTATGTCTGGTGTAGAAAACATGGTCGGGTTTATCAATACTTTAGTAATCAGCTGTGTAGAGATCGATTGCGGTGTAGCCAATAATCACATTTTGCGAATATCTGTCTCGATATATCGTACGATCAATAGTTTAAATAACCCAACAATAAGTACCCAACAAGCTAAAGCAAACACAGACACTAGCGCTGGGCGGAATCAGACTAGCTATAAGCTATACCACCTCGACTTCCACTAACTCTAACATATTACGAACCCCCATACTATGATGTGACGCAGTCTCATGATTCGTAAGTCTAAACGTCTGGTTGGCAATCTTTGACAAAGCACAACCACATCCTACAAACAAGTACAACTGACAAAATGTTATTGTGCGTGCCCAAACGTCAATTTCACATTTATTACCTTGTAATATTATCTTTAAAACGCCAGAACACGGCGTAAATCCAACGCAAACGTAACCAAATCACAAATCAAATCATAAGCAGTTAATAAATTAACCTTTGCAAGCCTAAATTCCGAGACCAGACAAAATTATGTCATGCAATAACAATGAAAATATTCAAATCAGAGCAGACATTGGGCCCAATGCATTTAGCATCTAGCTTTCAAATAATAGCGG
>JASFYC010000510.1:0-131688 GCA_030412335.1 Botrylloides violaceus | reverse complement strand
ATATCGTGATTTGGCCGTCGTATAGGCCTAGTCATTTGCGCTAGAAAGTGACAATTTTTAAATTTAAAAATCTCGGCTTGTGGACGAGTCCGGCACTCGAGTTTGAGTTTTATAGAATATTTATGTCGTCATCTGTCATCCCAGGTAACAGTGACCCTTCCCTTTTGGTCCTGGATACATGAAAATTACAATCAAAGACGACCGAAGATATCGTGATTTGGCCGTCGTTAGTAATTTGCGCAAGAAAGTGACAATTTTTATATTTAAAAATGTCGACTTGTGTTCGAGTCCGGCACTCGAATTCGAATTCTATAGAATATTTATGATATCATCAATCATCCTAGGTCGTGATTTGGCTGTTGTATGGCCATTTGTGCATGATTTTGAATTTTTTTTAATTCTGGCAAGACGTTTCTTTGAAAACTTTCAAATTTCCACTCGCTTGAAATGGCATGTTTCACCCGTACGCCATCAGTGTTTCACGTGAGCATAACTTTTCTAGCAGAATTCTATTAGAATCACAGTGGTACTATTGAGGCGCTACCTACTGCGTTATCAGGCGACCGTGGAAGATACCGAAGTTAAGTATTCGGCACACTCCGCGGCAGGACGGCAATAGGGAATTCCTAAGGACCCTAAGTCCCCACACTGCTCCATGAAGAACTTTTTGGACCGTTCTGCAGCCAAACTTGAAAAAGTGTTTATCGCGGGGGTGTTGGTGGTGTCAGAAGATAGTTTGCAAATATCGTAATGTAGTTGAACTCCGCGCTGATCTGACTCCAAACTGCGTGTTCGAAGCACCCCACGATAAACGCCACGTCAGTGACGTACGCTTCTATAGAGCTCTTCGTACAGCGATCTGTCTATATAAATACTGTTCTTGCACGAGTCTTAGCTGAGACAGAATTGATGCCGAATTGATGATTATATTGAACCAATATTCCAAGTCACTTCGATTACACGTTCGTACGATGAAACAATATTAGTAATGCCGAATATACAAGTCGAATGGTGTATGTTCTATGACTACATGTCTACAGCGCATGTGTGCTCCGTTGCGGCAGACAACCAGATACTGAATGCAGGAATAAAAGAATCCCGATTTCGAATTCAAAAACGTGGCGCCAAATGTCATCACGTGGTTCGACCACGGGAAAAACAATCCCAAATTACGTCAGCGAATCATCTTCGCATGGCTTGAAATCCTCCTTGTAATAATAACAGCGGGAGTTTATCGATACTGTTATGATCGGAACAGCAGGAGTGTATTTTGTTACTACTACAGTAAGCCAATTATCGATTCCATGTGCTATATGAGCTAGTTAATTATATGTCTTGTTTGGTATAACCCACTAATGGATAATACTCTAAGAGAATTCAGGTCATGTCCGAGTGTCCTAGATACGACAGTTGATGTCGCGTATATACATTCAGAAATGTATATGCGACACAGCTCCCCCCTCCATGTGGAGAGAAAGAAACAGGCACGTCTTAACAATTGTGCGGCAATAAGCACATATTGTAAGATGTGTCAATCAAAATTAAAAAACAGCAAAACAAGTTAAGAAATATGCTAAGCTTTTTTTTTTGCGGCAGGCCTACCGGTATTTTAACTTAAGGGTGCGTGAAGCAAAATAGTAAGGTTAAAAGTAAGCAAACTTAAAATGAATTGAATTAAAAGTAGACGTTGAAGAATAATGAGCGATCATTGTGAACCTCAATCGCACATCTCAGCATCAATTGGTTCTCAACTGAAATACAAACAATCAGTGAAATGCGACAAATGATAAGGCTAAGCACGATACTTAAAATGATAAACAAAGCAACGTATGCTAAGTAAGCGGCGGAAAAGTACACGTAGTTAAATCATGCGTAGCAAGTAAGTAAAGTAAACAGGGAATTGAAATAACGACGCTGCGTCCAGCGGTAAAAAGGAAATAACAGTCAAGTTGCAAGGCTTGAATTTGAATTGAGTTCTCTGCAAGGCGTTGAAAATTTGCCATTGTGAATATCCATTTGTATAATGACAGCTACACGTTTAAACGGTAGTGAAAGCGCAATCTAAAGATTCGTAGATCTGAAGACCGTTGACTATATTTCGAGTGTGCGTGACTCATAACGTAACGAAAAAAACGCATATTAATCTCTATGTCGTGAGAGTGGATTTCACATGTAAGTGAAGTTTAGTGTGTCATGCTCTGTGTAAAAGAGTACTGGTGACAATGGAAGCGACAACTCAGGCGACTGAACTGACAAAATACGCATGGCGGTAGTCGGTCGGTGCTCCATATTCATGATTATCGAAATACACCAATGCAGCGTTTAAGAAACGTCTGACGAATCCTCGTTGATGAGGTTCAGTGTGGGGGCGGTCAACCGTGTTGGGACCTAAAGTTCGATAAGTATATGAAAATGAAGGCGACTTCCTAGCGGCACCACATGAATAGCCAGATTCACGACCTTTTCGTAACGCTACAGCATCCCGTTGGGAATTGACAACTGCGTGATGGTAGTGTGGGAACGTTTTCGTATGTGTTGCATGCACGTCTGAGCAGAAATTAATCTTCTGCCGCGCCCTCGTGTTTGAGGTCCAGTCAACAGTGTAGTGACATGGAGCTGCGAAATACTTGAATAAAAGCGAACTCTGCACACCAGCGACATCAATTAATTGATCAAGTTCACGGTAAATGCACGGCGCTACAGCAATCGAGTTGTTGCCACGGCCTTCATCCGGGTCATCGTCGTCATCTGAATCTGTTGCTTCCGTCGATATTATTGAATCGTCTGATGTATCTACGCTATCAGTTGAGCGGTCACTGTTTGAATTATGTTTTCTGATGATTATGCGTGGCGGAGAGCTCATCGCATTTTTGTTTATCGTTGTTGTCTGTTTTCTGCGGGTACTCCTCTTGGGAGTGTTAGCTACGGTTTCCGATTCCTTGGCGTTATCAGTAGATTTCGATGATTTATCTCTACTTCTTTTAGTACTAGCGGTTCCTCTAGAGCTAGTCTTTTTCGGCATATTGCAATGGCAAATTGACATGTTCATGCAAAGTATAGCCAAATCGTTTTACCTTGACTCTGAGAAAGCGGAAATTTGCTGAGATTGCAGAGTTGGGATTGTAAAGTAAGATACACGGTTGCACGTGATGTCACTGAAATGAATATGAATTAACGACTTGAATCAACACAGACGAAACTAAAACACTACGCGAATAATATTCTAGCTATAAATTGACAAATGTATTTGGCCTAAATATCTATCCGTTGTTTACTTCAACATCGGCTATGAGAATCGTTTTATGCCGGAATATGTGAGTTCGATGACGCCGATATAATGAATGGAATATATAAGTCACTTAACTTGCGTTATTGACGAAAATGAGTCCAAGTGTTCGCGTGATGCTTGCAATTCCTTATCTTCTTGCTTCTATGTCCTTACTTTCTGATCGTAATGAGACTTTGTGTTGCATTGAATGTGTCCCAATAACTTGAATTGCTGTCGCTGTCTTCGAACGTCGGGTTCACCACTTTATCGCGGGGTTGTTGGTGGTGTCAGAAGATAGTTTGCAAATATCGTAATGTAGTTGAACTCCGCGCTGATCTGACTCCAAACTGCGTGTTCGAAACACCCCACGATAAACGCCACGTCAGTGACGTACGCTTCTATAGAGCTCTTCGTACAGCGATCTGTCTATATAAATACTGTTCTTGCACGAGTCTTAGCTGAGACAGAATTGATGCCGAATTGATGATTATATTGAACCAATATTCCAAGTCACTTCGATTACACGTTCGTACGATGAAACAATATTAGTATTGCCGAATAGACAAGTCGAATGGTGTATGTTCTATGACTACATGTCTACAGCGCATGTGTGCTCCGTTGCGGCAGACAACCAGATACTGAATGTCGGAATAAAAGAATCCCGATTTCGAATTCAAAAAACGTGGCGCCAAATGTCATCACGTGGTTCGACCACGGGAAAAACAATCCCAAATTACGTCAGCGAATCATCTTCGCATGGCTTGAAATCCTCCTTGTAATAATAACAGCGGGAGTTTATCGATACTGTTATGATCGGAACAGCAGGAGTGTATTTTGTTACTACTACAGTAAGCCAATTATCGATTCCATGTGCTATATGAGCTAGTTAATTATATGTCTTGTTTGGTATAACCCACTAATGGATAATACTCTAAGAGAATTCAGGTCATGTCCGAGTGTCCTAGATACGACAGTTGATGTCGCGTATATACATTCAGAAATGTATATGCGACACAAGTGAAATCGAACTAATCGAGCGACTCCCGGATGATATTCATCATCGCAAATTTACCGTACGCTACGTTTAATTAAGCCAACAGGTAGGCCTATCTGTGAGATTTTGCAAAATTTCTATCTTCATAATAGGCTGGAGAAGAACGGGGTATGGTATGGGGTAAGCCAACAATAGGGTAGCTCGCTCGATTTTCCTGTACCGGTAAGGCACAGTAGGCCTACTAATAATGAAACTCTTACCAGGATGCCAAACGCCAAAACCAGCCGCTATGTCTGGTGATCGTTCTTTCACGTTTCGCAACCACGCGGGATTCGCTTATCTCGGACGCGCCTCGTTTATTTATCCTTTATACGCCTTTACTTTGTAGTCCTTCTCATCTTTTAGTGCGTTATTAGTCTGGTAATTTCACAAGTTTTTGACCATACTTTCGTGATCGTACCTTATTGGATACGTTGTTGACTTTGCTGAGGAATACAGTACTTTCCGGGAATCTATTTGTGGTCGGGATTACTATAGCGAACTTCAGCAAGATAGATCGCGACTATGTGCGTTGACAGAGACTGTGAATACGCCAGGGCTCCAATCACAGTGAGCCATACAAGCTCACTTGTATCAACCGCTACACTGGGGGTGTGGGGATCTCCCCTACACTAGACATATCTCATGGGTGCCCCACAGCATAAATGTCACCCGCGTATTGGTAAATTTTAGAATGGGTTAGAAATTCTATATTCGAAAATGTTCTAGAACACTCGGTGTTCTACACTTTGCTCATGGACCTCATACCATTCATCAAACAATAGACTACCTAAGTCATAGGCAACAACTTCAGAAGTTCACGTCAGATGTATTAATGAGTAAACCAGAAAAGCAGTTCAATACAATACAATACACTGTACTTGGATCACATATATCTGATCAGACACTATTAGCTCTACCGTCTACTATAAGATAACAAAAGGAAGCGACAAGATCACGGACAATAGTTGGTGTTGTGACGAGAGGCGCCTCCCTTCAAAAAGTGTGAGAAATGTTTTGGCAATTCATTTACCCAATGTTCGGTTTGCGGCACAGTTCTTTTTGACGGCACCTGTGACTTTTTAATAGCTTTTCTTTGACCCCGGGGGCATGTCGTTTACAGTTTAATAACTTTGCATAACATAATATAGTTGCTACGAAAAACAACGAAATCGACCTAGCCTATGTTCAATCCAAATATATTATCGGACTGAAGTTGCGTCAATCAAGCCATTCATTCTAAGTGGGTTCGCACAATATTGATTCGTTTGGCTAGACAGAATCTTAATTCTATAGCCCGACTACAAAATAGGTAGTTCCGTTCATCTCTAGTTCTCAGGAGTACCAGGGTATCCATTGGTGTCGCTGACACCTATTAAAGGCCATGTAGAATGCTACCAAAGTGAGGAAATTGGTAACAAGTAGGAATAAGTACGTCATGCAAGCAAAATTGTGTGAATGGGAATGTCTAGAATCGGAGCAATATACCTGCATAAGAAGTAAAGGAGAAAAACAAAATGTTGTTGATGAACACGAAAGGTATGTAAAGAAACAAGAATCGTTAAGAAAAATCCATCGATCAATACTGGTCTCAAGCAATGGGCATGGTTGTGGCAGGAAGGGCATGTGGCGTAAAAATCAAGATGTTGCCAAATAGCACCCTGACTGGAGATGCCGAAAGATGAAGAAAAAGTTAAAATCGAACAAAGACTTGTATAACATTTATGGCTATAGACTATATTTCTGGCGAAGAATTGGGGATTTGAAACTAACCCTAGAAAGAATTGCGCAACACAAAAACTTCAATAAAAAATAGGGGGCTTCGATGGGCCACAATACCTCTCCGGTAAGATCGTTTAGCTAATAGATCATTTATACAGTATCTACTAAAGACGCTATGCCGAAGATCTGGGCAAAACCGCCCTAAACTAATTCATTGTAAGTATGGTGATCAGTCTAGTTCATCTATAGCCATTAAATAGGACATTATGTGGGAGATCTGGGCATACGTGAGTGCAATACACACCGTCCTCTATCTCGTCCATCAGTCGCCTCTTCATGAACTGTACTATGTCTCGATATGGCTCTTCTTCCGCAGCAAGATCTACAGCAGCATCATGATGGACTAGTTTCAATCGCGCATTGTAACATCTTGGGTCATCCAGAGCTTTGTCGGGTTTTCCCTAGCAAGGAAAGAGAGAGAGATGTTTTTGCCAGCATACAAAGGTAATGAAGTGCAATAGAGCCACATTGACGTAGCGGTTAAAATAAGGTAACCTATTACGGGAGTAAAAACTTCCCCTTCGGTAGTCTAATAAGTAGGCCTACCATATTCAGATATGAATGCAGATGCTCATCCAATAACTCTCCAATATCTGCTGACTCTAACACTGTAGAAGCATCATTGATAAGTAGAACGTTTGTTTACTTGATAAACGATGGACTGTGACCTAACAATTTGGAATTTCTACAGAAATTTGACCTAACGAAATTACGCAGTGTTTATTGCTGCATTACAAATTTCAACACACCGAAAAAGGTCATCAGACGATTCAGGTTATAGCAGATAGTTGTATCGCTATCGCTACAGATTTAAGCATATGCAGTCTGATAATTTGGGGAAAATGTAGGCCTACATGTTTAGATGCTAAAATGAAACATGTTGGTTAGTGTACAATGCATGGTAGGCCTACCTCTGACAGCAAAACTATCTGGAACTGCCACTTATTGTAATATTAGGTCAGGTAATTCTGGGGAAAAATTCCTTTCCTTGCGAAGGAGTTGTCGGAGAAGTGAGAATGAATATGCTACAGAGAAACGCATTGGCTGGCAGCATTGTAACTTGTCATACAGGACAAGTGGTAGGTGCCGAGTCTTCGGATGACGATATTTTTGGTCTCACAGGTTTTAAAATTGACGTAACCACACCATGACCTGGTGCTAGAGCAGATGCGAGAGGTCAGCAGGAGCTCTGAATAAACAGCTAACTTAGCGATGTCGACGTAATTTCCGAGGAGTGGTTTTAGGTCAAAAGTTTTGACCTAACGACTCAATCTTTACAAATTATGACATGTCAAAGCAAAACCCTACTGATACGATAAGTCTCCAAGGGCTGGAGTTGTGCTAGTGATGAGATACTGTATGCTAAATGGACGGAGCCCCCCAACCACCCATTACAGGTCTGCAAACCATTTGGAATCCCTCAGATGGGGTTCTAGTGTCTCACGGCATCACTGTACACAGCTAATTCAATCCCAGATTGGAACTCTTTGTAGGGATATGAGGAGCACTAAAATACTTACAACAATATTGTAATGGTGCACTTGAGTTGCATTAGCTTTTACAGCAAGAGAGAATCCACCTTCAGAAAAACACTTGTAATTTTACAAATATACGCAGAAACGCCTAGCTAGATGTTATTTCTGATAGTGACAGCGTAGCTAAAATATTTACTTCAGGTATTCTAGTTCAGACTGGAAAAAGTATAAATCCCCATTCCTCGAAAGCGTGTGCAACTGATTTTAAAAAATCCACGGGCATAACGAACATATGTAAGGTCGTGTTTAAATCTACTATATTGGGCACTAACGATTTCTCTGGAAGGGAATTACTGGCTTCCCCACAATTCTCGGTCCCAGTCAAATACTGGTTGTATCCCTGTTTTACGGGATTGAATTTACCTCTATCAGAAAGGCTCTCACTGAATCGAACAAGATACGATTCAAGTGGAACTTTCTCATCTTTTAATAGTTTGTCAGCTTCCTCTTGGTTCATCACTCCAGCAAAGGGGCTGAAACGTAACCAGGAGGTGATGAATGCTACTAGGTTTGTGTAAAGCCTCTGACGTCCAACATGGCTTATGCTGTGGGGTATGTCTGTAATATCTATGATAATCACTGATCGAACATCTACCTAAGCCCTGTAAAATGTTGTGTTGTGGCAAAAAAGGGCATCAGGAGTGAAATTCGCTGTTACATAATGTACCGGTAGCTGCATCAGGGTTTCCCTGATGGACGTTGCGAGATCTTTACCTGGCCCTAGGCTTGAGATTTATCACAACAGCAGAGTACAGCAGAGTTTTGAGTCTGATTAACAAAAAACACGGCGACAACAACTTAATATATGGAGACTGAATTACACAAGGCTCTTGGACTGTCCCACAAAACCACACACAGTGAACACGTTTTGACAAGAAGTGAGTTCTAGACTCGACGTCATAAACCACGTGATTCTATGCTATGATCAATCAAGTGGAACATTAAGCATCACAGAACATGAAATGTCAGAATCAACTTAAAACTGAATTGAAGTTTGGCACTTTCTCACCTAGTCAGCATGGTCACACTGTGAGCTCTACTGTCTACAGATTATGAACCATTGGCCACAATGAGAAATTCCGTAACATAGACCAGGTACCGTACGACTATATTATCGAACAGTTTATCACACCATCAGAATAGTCGATATGCCTAGCCCTATAGTCGAAATAGTTATATTACGATGTTGTCTAAGTAGTTGATTGACCTAGTGTCCTAGTCCAATACTCAATATTGTCAAAATAGTGCGTGAGACGTCATTGTAGATTGGTCAGAATAGTAGGTTATTATCGGTGGTATAGTAGATAGCCTATATGTTAGAGACACCAGATAAATACCAACAGTCAGGGTCAATAAAGTGCTATTATCAAAAGGTTGCCACCCTAATATGGAAGATCTGAAGGGAGAAGAAGATTGAATGTAGGCTATATATAGGCCTACAGTATATTACCGTATACATATATACAGTATATATACCTGACTTTTTCGCAGTTCATTCTCAAAAGGTAGGAGGTCAGATTTTGGATCTGAATAAAGACAAAAATTACTTCACTTCAGAAACTCGGGAAATACAAAAACTTTCACCAACCTGTTCAAGGAAAAAACAAGATGCTTCCGTCTTCACAAACGATCCGAAGCATCGCGTTAGCCAGACAAACTTTTGTACATGAACCTCTTCAGAATCTGAAGAGTGGGAAACCGGTTCAAGTACGAGACCAAGAACAGAATACAAGGATGGGCATTTCGTATTTAGTATTTGGATCTATTCGCATTGTGGATATTGGTTCATTCGATCTCATCTGAATCGCTAGATATCCGATGGTTCGAAATATCCCGCCAGAAGAGGGACTACTTGGATTCGGATGCAAATTTATCTGAACCGAATGTTTGCGCAAAGCTCTTAGACCTTTTTGATGAGAGACAACTTAACTTTTGCCGTACAGTATAAGTATCAGAATTATGATGCAGAAGGTAGTTTCCACTAGCCACCAGCTAAACCCCCCTCAGTAAGGTGATGAACAGAAGTGGTAGTCTACCAAATGATCCTGATACTATTCGATGTGAATAATGTAAAATTACTACGCAATATTCGATTCGTTCTGAAAAAATTATTTGAATCATATTTGAACATGATAATATTCGAAAACGCCGTACACAGGACAGAGCTTAGGCTATAGAAGAAATCTTAGTCAACAGCCTATGCTTTCACGGTCATTAGGCGCACAACATTCTCGAGGTAAGCCTACTTTTCGAGGGCATTTCGAGAGCATTTTTGAACTTCTCTCTGACATCCCCGGCTTACCCAGAATACATATTAGATCCACGTCTTCGCATTTGAAAAGTTGTTCTTTTGAATTCATTGGACCATGTTGGTGCAGTGCCAAAGTTTGAAAGTGTGTGCTCTAACCTAAGCTGCAAGAAGTCACGCAAGGCACAAATTCTGCTGCACTAGCAACAATGCCAGAGTCAGGAAACCGTCGATTTCAACTGTCAGCGCCTATGCCGGTACTACGGCGTGAACATGTAGGGTCTAAATAAATTTGGCAGAATTGACCGAACACTGGTTACTATAGTGCCCACCTAGGCCCAGACAGACATTCACGTTCCATCGCAAAACGTTGCCTGTTCGGCGTATAGCCAACAACGGCAGCGATTGTAGTTGTTTTGACTGATCATCCACGTACAGCAATTGCATACGCATATGCAGGTACACACCACCGAGAGTCTAACGGAGTTGCGCTGTCACTGACAGGCAAGAGTAGCGACGCGAAACGCAAAATGCTCGTAATATCGCAATACATGTCCTGCGTGTTTCTGCTGATGAAACCAGACAGAGTTGTTAATACTTACCATATGCACTATGACCAATCAGACACCGTTTGATAAATTTCAAGCTCTTCTTCAAATCCTTTGTTTGAGGAAAGCTTTCGTTAATGGAGTTTTCGACATTAATATAAGGCTTCTTTTCCTTGAAACCAATTCATTGCAATCGTGTAAGTGGTACTATAATGGAGATCTAGATGACGATGGCACTCAGAGGGGGGACCGAGGCGATAGCCTACCTCTGGATAAGTGATTGCTGGGGGTCATAAAACAAGGAAATATAACATTGCCTGAGGACGACCAAAATTGTTCCTGTCTCAGGGCTTAATAAATTTCAGAAGACACAGGAGGTGAGAAACATGTTGGAAAATTGAAAACAATGGGACCTCAGTGAATAGTTGTGAGTTATTGAAGGAGCGTCTGGCCAAAATATCGCACTGGCTTGGATAAAAGATGAAAGTGTACGGGTACCGTAGCCTATATTGTTTTTCGACAATGGTCATTTACCACCAAAATCATTGTTGCTAGTGTCAGACCTGTTTTAATAATACCGAACCTCTAAATGGTTTGGTCTCGTTTCGTTGGTCCAGGCGTAGAGCTCAATTTTGTCAGAGACTTCGTAAGAATGTGGCGTAGCGTTTAGCCAAGCTTGCTTCATGTGTTCTGTCAGACTAAACTAGACTCCTACTTCAATTAGGCCTGTGAATGTTTACCCCCATTTAAGTAGACCGTTCTCAAGTCTAGAAATTCTTTGATCACTGAGTAGGTTTCGTAATAACAAAGGGGTAGCAGGACTGGCGGTAATGTAATCTGTAATAAATGATGGTAACAGGTTACTGTAAATGCTTTCTTAGCTAATGGAAAATTATTATCAGGCTTCACTAACCTGCCGGAAGTTATTGACACAAGGTCAGAGTCTACTTGTAGGATTAGGTGTGGAATTATAAAATAG
This sequence comes from Botrylloides violaceus, assembly GCA_030412335.1. Lineage (NCBI taxonomy): Eukaryota > Metazoa > Chordata > Ascidiacea > Stolidobranchia > Styelidae > Botrylloides > Botrylloides violaceus. Next base: position 120,295 of record JASFYC010000510.1, on the reverse strand, counting down.
GCTGGATTTAAATAATTGTCAAAGATAAGGATGATGACAGTAATTTGCTAAAACACCTGCGCACCTATGTTATCTCAGCGAAAATTGACAGTATATGGCACTCACCTGATTCGTAGGATCATCAGACAAAAACGGGGCAATGTTTATCCAGAATTCACGATCATCTGCATGATTGAACACCATGGAGCCTGGTTGCAAGAAAACAGGACATATCCTACATATAGTTTTATGCAAGCAATTATAGAACAATGGGATTGGTTTGTCGGATTTTGGAGTCCACTCCGTCTGCCACTTGGTGTTGTTACTTGTGACGAAAATTCTTGTGGTCTGCTCAGGCTCAGTCCGCGGCCGCTGTTTAGAATCTTTAGTTTTGACGAAAAATTTCATTGCCCGCACGGTCCGCCGTTTAGTAGTAGACGTACAATAAAACGTACAACGTATGCGAGGCGCATGAAGCGTCCGAATAACTGCCCGATAACGTTTATCTGGCACGCATAATATATGTGCCTTTTGACCGATCCATAGACGATGAGTCAGTGCACCAGGTGAAATTGTTTCATTGTACCTTTGTTTTGGCGTTCATGGTGTGCTATGCCTTATGCTGTTCATGCCTTTTATCCTACCGGAAGATGGCCTAGTTGACCTGCGCAACTCTCATTGGTTTCTTTCTAGATTTCGTTGGAAAAATGACGCACCAACAAATTTGACAACGATGTCAATTTTATGTAGTCAAACTATTGGGTAGGTTGCATATTGGCTTACGTTCTGTTTCTGATATTTATAAGCTGAGCGCGTGGGAATAAACGAATAACGTTGAAATTCTTAAGCGAAAGGTTGTGGTCGCCCTTCACAAATTTAGGCTGTTTTCTTCAAATATTTCGATGTGTAGGGTGACCACAACCTTTCGTCTACGAACTTCAACGTTATTCGTTTATCCCTGCGCGATCAGCTTATTAATATCAGAAACAGAACGTTAGCCTATATGCAACCTACCCAATAGTTTGACTACATAAAACTGACAGCTTTGTCATCATCATAAAGAAATTTGTTGGTGCGTCATTTTTGCAACGAAAAGTAGAAAAAAACCAATGACAGGTGCGTCGAGTTGCGCAGGTCAACTAGGCTACATTCCGGTAGGATAAAAGGCATACAGTAATAGCATATAACACAGCACAGAATGAACGCAAAAACAAAGGTACAAAGAAACAATTTTCCTCGATGCACTGAGTCGTCTATGGACCGGTCAAAAGGAACATTATTATATTTATTACTAGCTGGTTTTCCCGGTTTCACTCGGGGGCTACACGAAAAATGCTTGGGACGCTTCCCTCTCTTCTCTTGACGAAGGAAAATGGCTCCTCGATTCACTCCTCATATGCATTATCTAAACCTGTATGAAATATCTCTAAAACGCCGAACGGAAGGACAGTAGGCTACATAAGCAGAACGTTGTGGCCAGGCAATCTACTCGACCAGAAGTAGTGAAGAAATTGTTCTGCTAGATGGCAGAAGCGATCTAAAAGGTTCATCTCTGCTTTCTGCGTATCGGAACGTGGAAGTAGTAGCATTGGGCGATGTATAACTTGGGAAAATAGATGGTGGAAGCACTAAAAAACCACCTGGTCGCACGCATATCGTCCATCCCTACATCCCTGTAAAATCTTATGGCGATAGCTACAGTAATAAAAGAGTTGATTCCTGCACAGACAGAATAAATAATAGCGCCCGTTTGTCAGTCTGTATGTATATACAGACGTATAGATGTCTACCAGATAAACGTTATCAGGCAAATATTCGGACTTTAAGTGCGCATCGCATACTTAGCACGTTTTATTGCACGTCTTAATCATCTTATTGGCAACACATGTCTGATGATACCACTTCCGCCAAAACACACAAGGGATCTGACGAGTGCTCGCCAGGTTGTCAGGGCATGTATAGTGTAGGCCGGGGATTCCCCCTCTACCTAATCCTAGATCATATCTGAATTCCCTACTAATCTACCAATACGAGAGTCCTCTACCAACACGCCTTCATGCGTGACGTAGCTATAAGCCTCTCTCGTGCTCCCTTGAGATCGGGGTATATATAACGGAGCACTTGACTGCTATCGCTCTCTTACTAGCTTACTAGCTCTCTTACTACACGGACTCGCCCATCTTCGCTCCTCCTTGGAGACTCGGCGCATAGGCCTAGATAGTATCGTCATCATACTCAAGTGCCGTATCGCCTCATCTGCAATTCGTGTACTCGTCGTGTATACTGGTGTCGTGTCTCGCTAGAGATACTAATAAAGCTTCTCAATCTACTCTCGTGTTCGTACTGCAAGACTTATATCAGAGAACCCGCCTACGTCGAGAAGATCCGAAGTCAAGTTACGTATCTTCCGACTACTTCGCGATATAACTGGTGTGGACTGTTCCGTCTCTACAACACGTCCATTAACACCACAATAGGCCTACGTATAACATTTGTAAAATACCGAAGCTACGTAGATTACGAACGTAAACTACGGAGAACTGGAAACTACGTAAGACAATAAATACATTAATAGCGGTCTACCGAATATCAACGGCCTGACGGCAAGTTCGTCAAGACTTTCACCTCTACGGACCCACAGTGGACAGCCGCTCGGTCCTCTAATTTTGACGAAAATTGTTGTAGTCCGATCGGTCCGCCATTTAGTATGGATAGTTTTGACAAAATGTTTCTGGTCAGTACGGTCTGCGTTCCGCTGTTTAGTATTACAGAGTCCGTTTAGTCCGCTATTTAGTATTGCGAAGTCCGCAGTCTGCATGGTGCGCTGTTTAGTATGACAAAGTCCGTTCGGTCTGCCGTTTAGTATTACCAATTTTGAAGACAATTTTTGTGGTCCGCCATTTAGTATCACAAAGTCCGTTCGGTCCACGGTCCGTCGATTAGTGGCACCCCTCGATAGGGTGAGATTTACCTGACATATAAGTTATCTCCTGTAGGTAGAATGACATATAGCTAGCAAGCTACGATTTCTCCAAACCAAACACTCTACCAATATGTCAGAAGACAATGTATATGTCAGAAATTTACCTATATGTCAGGTAAATAGTACTAACCCTGCCCAGTTCGCTAAGTCGTTTAGTTTAATTTTCAAGAATATTTTCGTAGTCCGTCAAGTCTGTTCAGTCGGCTACACAGACCGCTTGGTCCGTCGTTTAGCGGCTCCCGCTAGCAACCTATAGCATAGAATACCGGTTGCATACCGGTAGGGTACTCACCTTCTGGCACTGTATCGGACTCAGGAGCACTTAGCTGCTTCACAATCGACATTATCTCTAGATATGCAGGTTCGTTGTAGAATAAGACACGTACCACTACGCACTACCCGTCCCCTTTAGTGTAGGCTACCTGACTAGCCTACCTCGTAGGCCTGATTTGAATTAACGGCAAATAGGATTACGGAAGTATGGAGACTCTACAAATGTCAGAGAAGCTACGAACAGTTTGAGAACACGTTCCGCTCCAGTGAGCCACGTCGACTATCTGGTATTTGCTAAAGCAACTGGGCCTCGTTCACAAAGAATTGATGATTTTATAATTTATTAGAAAAGTATCGCGATGAGGCACTTTTTCCAAACGATATGAAGGCTACTGCTACAGGGTGTTTTTACCTCATGTCACGACAATATTGCTTTGCTTGCATCACTTCCTAATAGGACACCCGCATTTAGGCAAATCACTCCCGCTAAGATGATCGCTGCAGCTAGTCGCAATGGCATAGGCGCTGGTTGTTGTATAGGTCTAACTTACAAATATGCTGTTTCGGACTACTGATTTTATAAATGCATCATGGAAACAAAGTCTTGTCGGGCTGACCTTGGACGTTCAGCTCATGGAGTAAAGTTGAACACCTATAGTAACTTGGGCCTAATTGCATCCGGCCATATTACATTCCGAACGCGCAGTAAGTATGACTAGCTAGATAAAAATACAGGTAAAACATCGAAGAACCAAACCAGGTAGGCCTACGGTGTAACTCCAAGTTTTCTAGAGTAGACCTGTCAGTCAGACAAAAGTAGCCTACTTCGAGTGCTCTATGCATTGAAAAAGTATAGGCTATGGTTACGATTGTGGTATAAAATCTCTGAGAGTTTCCTCATGGAGTGTGGGTGCTCCTAAATGATCTAGGCTCCAGTCCAGTCAATCCTCACACATCAGTATCGGTATAACTGAATATTACACAAAGGAAAGAAGCCCCAGTTCAAAAACGTGCTAGTCTAATATGCGTAGTTGCGTAGGCCTACATTGACATTTGGTTAGGGGTGCAGCAAGTTACATCTTTTTTGCGAAAGCATTTGCAACCGGAGCAACACCGAAGAAGGCTTGAAGGACTTTGACTACAACAATTTTTGCAGAGCTTGCAAACTTGTCATGATTAGTTCGAATCCATTCAACCATGGTACGGAGCTCGAAGTCGACACCATATATCTGCCAATGTTCAAATTTGTCTTTTGGACCGGATGTGAACGCTGCGTTAAGCTTTTCGAAACTGAAGCGGTTCTCCTTACGTATATTCTCATTGGTGAGATCAACAAAGCCGCACATTCCCCATTCGTGGTTGTCGAATTTTAAATAGATTGTGTTCAATGTGATTGCCTCCATATCACTGCCTACCAAAGGGAGTCCAAGTTCCTGAGGAAGAAGGAGGCTTTAATAATTCGGATGATAAACTATATAGTCTTCCACCAGTCATTCATGCATATTTGTTTTTCCAATTCAAAAGATGAGATAAATCACTTGAATGTGAGGAAGATACCCACGACAGCAATCTATAGCATGGTGCATGCGTCCACTAATTCATCCTCCTATAAAGTTCCCCAGCCACAGCTGAGGCCAAATCCCAAACCCATGCTTGTAGCAGGTAGGTAACCTGGCATAAAAGGCACTGCCATATCACGATTTATGAGTGGTTTGAGCAGCTGACCACCCATATGCATTATGCAGAGTAGACATGATGGAGCCGAAGAAGCCAGTAGGCTGTCTTAATCAAGCGTTGTCTCCCTGCACTACTCCCATCCCATTGCGCCTGTCCTTCCAGCAGGGCAGCAACTGTTTCACATTTTTGGCATGATGCACGAATGCAGTCTGGATGTAAATCCATAACCTGGTGATTTCATTGTTTACGGGTTATTATACCACAGAGTCAATTGGGTGTGGGTTCAATTCCTGATCGCGTTATACCCAAATCATAAGATTCTTCGTAGTACAGAACTTCAAAATTGCTTGAAATAGTTTATTCATATCAATATTTACGTTTAGAAGACTTCGTCCAGCTCTCATCAGTAAACACGCCATAATAAATCTTGAATCAAAAGCTAGGGGCAATCTGGTATTATGAAGTCACACAAACAAAACGCTAAAATAAATATTATAGTACCACAGGGATTGGGTAGGACTATGCATGACAATTAAAAAGATTGTGAAAACAAGTGAAACAACAAACAGCACAGTATATATGGACATTAGTGAGGCTTCATGCTTTGCCTGCCTGTCCGCTGTTGGCCGGCATCTACTTCGAAATCCCGAGTGTGCCGACAACTAAAGTGATTCAATGTTCTCTGTTCTTGCCATCTGTCGCTCCAGCTTTCACCTTTCAACCTTGGAAGCTACATTTATAAAGCTCCATAAACCAATACTGTGCCGACAAAAAGAATTTGTTTACTCCCTAAAAATACCCCACTAATGTCTGTATATACTGTGCTGTTTGTTGTCATCGTTGTTTCACTTGTTTTCCCAATCTATATAATTGTATGTATAGCCATAATACCAAATTGCCCCTAGCTACAATTTAGGATTTAAAATTTATACTGGTGTGTTTACTGATGAGAGTCGGACGAAAAGTCTTCTAAACATAAATATTTATATAAATAAACTATTTCAAGAAAATCATAAGACAGCAGTTTTGACTCACTTCCTCCAGGCCTCTTGCGGCTGTGCTCAGTAATGAAATGTATTCCAATTCTGGAGCAGCATTAGGTACACGTTGAGATCGTGCTTCTCCTTTCAAGTAGTCTTTAATAGAGCAGCTCTCCACAGCTCCACAAGTAAAGAATCCAGGACTGGCAACACCTTTAAGAGAAAACAAGAATAAATTCTGTTCGGAGCTGTAGTAAAGGTGAGCAACGACATGAAACTTAGAATTAGTGGGTGGCGTTTTCCCATATTCCAAGAGATACAAACAGGGTTGACTCCTTGCTGGTGCACCAAACCATCCAATGCCCTGGATGACTGGCATGGCTGTGGCAGTGTTAGAATGACTCAAGGCGCGTTTTTTCAATATCTTAATTCAAGTTGAGTCATTCGAGGTGAATGATTTGATTTGACTTGACTCAAGACTTGTGGAAATGAACTGATGAGTTTACTCAAGAATCGACAAAAAATTTTTGCAAGTCATATATCAAGTCAACAATGAAAATTATCAATATTTCTGACAAATGTTTCTATGAGATCATTCTAGAAAAATGCGAGAAAGAAGTTTTGAAAAATCAAACTTTTTACGTTTGATATCGACACAATTGAATTTAACCAATCTTCAACTAGTAAGGCTAACAAATCTAGATTGATAAAATTTTATCAATGAGATTTTGGCAAAATGAATTCACTAGACTTGTGATTTGAATTTTTGAATACATATTGAAAGACTCAAATTTGACTTTGACTTGAAGACCATGGTGACCCGACTTGACTTGTGACTTGGATTTTTAAATATAAATTGAATATATTGAAAGGAGATGCTGCAGGCTCTTGTCTATGGGAAATTCATCTGCTACATTTGAACATGAAGTGAGACAGATGCTGAGGGTATGTCTCTGAATCTGAATTTAGAAACACGCTCAAAATGGCAAATGATCAGACACCTTGGTGAAATTACCAGTTTTTCCCATGGGTTTGGAGCTAGAGCACCGAGTTGAAGCCCTGTAGCAGGCAATTCTTATTCATAGCCATAGCTGATGAACATTCCATAAATTTATTATGAGCCGGAGCATTGCAAATGCAAAGAGCGGGAGCCGGAGCACAGCTGAAGAATTGGAATGGTCAAGTAGCTTGGGGCTAGAGGGCTGCACAATTTTTTCAGCAATATCGAAGCTCTATACTGCATTTGATTATATTGAAACAACGCAAATGTGCGGAGCTGGAGTCGGATTCAAAATGTCAACTGCTTCAAAGTTGGAGTAGGAGCTGTAGAAGGAATTGGAATGTTCAGGAGACGGGAGCTTTAGTAATACCAAAATTTGCAAGAGATGCACCGGTTGCAACATTGTTCTCTGTCACTCACCAGGTCTGTTTGATCTTCGTGTGAAGACAAACTTCTTTGCTTTCCCAGGTCCTTCATTTGTAAGTATGGCTACATGAAGTCCGAAAGCATTGCTATACAGAGGGTCAACTTCACTTAAACACTTGATTATCTCTTCCTTCTCTTTCGGTTCAAACGATCTCCAAACTTCTCTCATGGCACGGTGGTGACAATATGTTTTCTGCTTAAATCTAAGAATATAGTGGAGCCGATGATGAGCGATCAATCAATAGGCCTATCGTAAAGATGATTCACCATTGATTAAAAGTACAGCCTTTGTATATAAAAAATTAGAACATTCACAAACTTTCGGAGCTCAACTCCTTCATCAGGCGAGGATGATACTATAGTTCTCAATAAACCAAGGCTGGACGCTAAATCTATGGTGAATCTTCTATACGATATCTGCTTAAATCTGAAATATACAGCACATACAGCAATGTAGGGTTTCCTGCATACGAATTTCTAAAGCCGAAATGTTGTTAATTCGCAATTATCAATTCAACAATTTTCTAGGGACCCGGGTCCTGTTATGGAGGATCTTGCCAGTGGTGCAATATTAACATTCGTCAAATTTTGATACATAAACAATCTCTTTTATTGCATGAAATGACCAAAGAATGACTTCAAGGACGCAGTTTTGTACTTTCTACTGTATCTCGTAGCAGCTCAACATTCTGCCATCCTTAGTGGTCAATAATTGCATGCTTTAAAAAACAAGTGCGGTCTGTTAAAAGAAGCTCAGTCACTCCAATATAAACACACGGCAGGCCGTATTAAACATTTTGTGATAACTTGTTTTGGCACATGGGATTCACAATAATATACATCAGAACTACAGCGAGCACCAACTTGTGCCGTGTTTAGCGCATACCGCAAGGTAGCCCTTTATTCAATGCATAGTGATTCAATGCGAATACTATAGCCTATGCATAAGATTAGACTGAGTCACAAGAGATTTAACGTCAAGTCAAGGTTATATCAGGAAATTATACACAAGCTTTTTGGAGTCGATCAAGCAGCGGAGCTCCAAAATCTTGTAAATTCATGGAATCACATCAATATGCACATGATGAATGAGCTCAGAAGGCTTGCGAATGATATTCCAATAAACTGGGCTAGATGCTTAATCTGCTTGACCAGTCAGTCTATTACAATCTGGATCGTCCACTACCAGGCCCATTTTTATTATATTCAACTTACTTCAGCTCTACTTTTTGTTCTTCATCCTTTCCGGACCGATCAGTGACCAATTCTGAGAGTGCAATGGTCGGATTATCATCAATTTCCTTTTTCTTTGCTTTACTGCGAAATTCTCGAAAGCTCTTCATATACAAATTCCGTAAATCCTCCCAATCATCTCTTATTTCATTGTAGGGAGCGTCCTTAACTTCAACGGCACATATCAAGTTATCACTACACAGAGAAATATATTATTTTAATTAATGCATAATGTGTGGTAGAGTAAAGAGTAGCAGAAGCAGAAGGGATATTAGAGTATATCACTCTTGCATAAGACAGAGTCTTTATCTATATTAGGCTATATTTAAGCAAGCTGTTTTTTGTTACCGTCCTTTGTAACTTAAGATCTACTGGACGGAACAGAACAGCATAAAAATTTGTACGCTTGGGACTAATGCGACAGACCGGGAGCTACTTCATTTCGAACCTTTCTTAGTTTGCTAATGGTAGAGAAGAGGCAAAGTAGTGATCAAGCTAAGGCCCAGTAACGTAACAACACCAACGATAGTTTCACATAATTATTTACGCTTATTGCAGTACAAAACAGGGTGTTTTGCCACGAACAACTGAGCGATTAAAAGTTAGTGCCTGTCACAAAGGGTTTTTTTGTTCACTATGGGAGGCAGACAGCTAGGAAGCTAGAAGAGGATTAAAGTTCAACGAACCTGGTATAGCCAGGAGGATTGTCGGATGGCTTGTATTTCTCGTCCTAAGAACCAGATATCATTGATTTATATGATTTACCAATACTCAAAATCACTATTACCACAGAAGCGAACCTACAAACTAGTGGAACAGACAGTAAAGGTAACCTGCTTCTAGGTGCAGTAGTAGGGCCATCACTCACAAATCTTGTAATTCGTGGGTGAGAGTCTCAAACACATGATAGAGAGAATTTCGAAATAGTATCTACAGCCAACATATCAGAGAGTGTAATAATGGGACGTCCAACACAGATATTTGACCAGCGCCTCACTGTCCAGCCTGAACATAATGTAGATCATCCAATAATGATAATTATGCCAAGTTGTAAGGTAAATGCATTTTGCAGTGTTGTCAGAATGTATTTGTAGTGCATGTAGTAAAATACCCATTGCCAAATCATGGTTATTAGTTCATAGTTCTTTACTAGAAACCCTAATTAAGAAGAACCTCAATATGGTCTTGTCAGAAAATATCACATCAGGATTTGCCTTACATTTGAGTCTTGAACTATGGAATCAGCAACAAAAATTTGAGTATCTTTCAAAAAGCCACATTCGAAAAATTCTCCCTTTTCGGACAAATTAAATGGGTTCTCCATATTTCTGGCAAAAAATTCTTCCTGAATTTTCTGAAATGTTGGTATTTCATCTTTTTTCTGAAATATATATATCACAATGTTTTGAGGCATGGAGAATATGGTGAATGTGAAACAACTGAATTATCAAACCTGAAAAGAAAATTTTGGAGAATTTTCCTGGAATATATATTAATGTATCTGATGGATCGGGCGCTTTTTTCTAAATCCATCTTATTTTTTTTCTTTCGCTGCACACAACAAAAACCTTTTGTGTCACTGAAAACTGTATACCGGTACCTTTACGTAAAAAGCCGTTGCTAGCAATTCTTCTAGACGTGTCGGAAGAACCGAAAAAATGCAGAAACGGGAAGGTACTCAAACGTTCGAAGTTACCCCGCAACCCCGGTATTGGGGTAACATCGGACTTGACTGGGGTTGCATCGGACAGCAAGCGTGATTGCCAGAAACAGCAGTATTTATTTTGAATCTTGAGAAGTGTGAACGAAAACAAATACACGAAAAAACAAGCAGTAACGGGAGCTCGAAATCAATAGACCGTCCAATAGTCCATCAACACAAATTAAAACAACTCATGTTGATAGGAAATTTTATCAAGCTCATTTATCTTCTTGATCCGCTAGTAGCCTCCGGCTTTTGAATGATTAGTTTCTGATTGCGAGATATAAAGCCAATCCCCGCCTGCCATTTGATTGGAATTCCAGGATGGCAGGAATAGTTAGGCGGAGCGCATATTCGTACGCCAATCTTCGAGCGGCCTTGTGAGACAGGCCATAAAACATTTTGGAACAATTTAGCAAGTAATCTGAAAGTGATCTTTCTGCTTCAGGGGGAATCTGCCTTTGTTGGAAATTCGAATAATAGTTAGTCACATGTCTGCTTTTTCTGTGCCTTTGAACATAATCCGAAAGAGTGGATTTGTTGACAACGTACTTCCTAGCACTCTTTTCTAGTAGAGGAGCTTTTCTCCACCACTGCCAATACAGCCAACTTGATTCTGTTGTTAGATACATACACCTTATTCGTTCTCTCTCTTTTACGTCCTTACTATCTTGATATACCGCCGAACAACCACATAGACAATATTTTCAAATGTCGGGAATACACGGGACAGCCCCGTTCGTCGTATTGTATCGTATCCCCATTTCCAAATGTTGAAAATTTCAAACAGCGGATGCGTCAGTACTAGCAGTTTCATCCATAGAGAGAAAAGGTGCAAAGCGACTAACATCTTTAGCCTGCTCATAGCAACTTACCAAGCAGCATTTCTTCACTAATTTTCCAAGAACTGTAGATGGCAAGTCCGGAGGGAGTTCAATGCGACGAATAAAGTATTTCCCATCTTTTTTCACCAGAGGAGAGCTGATTACATGATCTAGAGATGATATATGACAGTGATATTGGCCTTTTGAATCTACAACCGTGCTCATGGTATAACTGTAAGGGAGTACATGAGTGAAAATAGGGACTTTAACCAAAGAAAAGAGTACCTCTGCCTTATCTCATAAGTAGGGCTGGGCACTCGAATTCGAATAACAAGATATTCGGACCGAATCGAATAGCAATTCGTTCTCTTTTCGAATACTATAACAACTTAAAGCTCTATAAGCATTTAAACGTGGATGTAGAGGTTTAGCTTGAAGCACTTCTTTTGTCTGGTACCGCAGTTTTGAATTGGACTTCTGTGCATTTTGCGATTACCCTGACAGCACACTATGAAGTCGTAGACATGACTTCACATTTGGCTAGTTGCGTCTCTGCATGTTCCTGACCGTTGATAATATATTTTCAATCAAATTTTATCGAATAAGGTTAATAACTAGGTCAGCCGCATCTATTCGATTCGATTGAAATTATTCTATTCGACTTTGCCCAGTCCTACTCATAAGGGGATTAGACAGACAGAAGCACATTTATTCACGGTGTGCACAGTTGAGAGAGAGAGAGAGAGAGAGAGAGATTTACTTAGTCAACCAGTAGAGTAAAAGAGAACGGTAATCACAGTATCTTGATGTACACAGTAGCCAAACAAACAACATACAGCATATGGAAAACAGGGGAGCGAAACGGTACAGACAGGGAATGGTGATATAATCATATGTGACAGGGAGAGAGAGAGAGAGAGAGAACTCTATTTTGTCAACCAAGAAAGTATTAAGTACAAGGAACATGAAATCATGGTAATCGTTTCCGGTATTGACAGGGTGGCCCGATATGACTTTCCAGTCTTCGAGTCGGAGCCACCCTGGAGTAAGGAGTATCATATGCGGTGTTTATACACAGGTTGGTAGGTATACACAAAAAGATTATGTTCAAAAGGTTACTGCATCATACGAAAAAATTAAGAGGCAAAAAAAGTGGTCATCTGAGTCAGGCCGTCACCTTGGGGTGAACATTGTCAGGGTGTTCATAGAATAGGTGGGTATCAGCAGAAAACAGTGTGGTCTAGAAAGATTCTGAACAATTTGAGATAAATAAATGCATGATTGTACAATATTAGCAAACTGATGGCAATGGTTCCTGACTGTTGGTGGTCAGTAGAGAGTCTGATAGCAGTTTGAGTGGGGTACTATGAACGTCATAGTGCTCAAGCTTGCTGAGCAGAATGGTATGGTCTACGGTATCAATGGCTTTTTTAGATCTAATGAGATAGAAAATCAGGGAGATTGTCAGCGCTTGCGGCAAAGGATGGAAGGTCGAGTGGATATTCTTGAAACCAAACTGCTTTTCACCAATGTTGTATTTTAGTGTGAAAAACTCAAAAGCAAGGAATAGTTCAGTTTTTCAAATATAAAGGTGGGGATAGCACTAATGTAAGACGATAATTGTCTACCGAAAATTTTAAACCTCTCTTGTGGACAGGAACTACTTTACCTATTTTGGGGGGCAATTAGACAGAAGCCAAAATGAGATAATGATGGAGAAGATTTGAAAGGCTTGCAGGTAACAGGTTCAGCAATGACTTTGAGTATGCTAGATGGTATATGGTCATAGCCAACATAATCCTTACAATTTTAAGTGGTGAGATGGTTTTAGAAAACGTTGAGTCCATAGTCCTTTAACCAAGGTAGCTGCTGGCTGGTTCATTACACCAACGAATATTGGTACTAAGTTTGGGTCTAATTGAAGTGAATAACGGGTTGAATGTGTTGGCAACATCCTTTGAATTCTTAATATGACTTTGATCATCATCACTTAAGTATGTCTGCCGTGATCCATGGCTTCTGATCAAGTTTGTGTTGTCGCCTTGAGGTGGTTATCTGGGGAGCGTGTTTATCAATGCCGAGAGTGATAGTTCATTATTAAGCAAACAAATTTGCAAAGTTGCCTCTATATTTACCGAAAGAAAAAAGGACCAGGTAGGGATGAACCTAAAGAATGTAAATCATCACTTGTTCCTGTAGCTGCAACATTCTTCAAGTCACACAGACTTACCTTTAAGATACTCTGAGTTCTTTTCTGGATATGGTGATTTTCCTGTGCGCATAAATAAAACGACTAATCCAAATGCAAGCACATCAAATTTAAATAAGTCATCCATGGTTTTTGCTTCATCCAATTCTTTATTGTTAGGAAGATATCTAACATGTCCCTGAAAAGAAAACCATAATGGTTTATTTCTGGTATTCTTGTTCTTCAACTTACCAATTCGGTCGGCACAGATCCTCTCTTTTTTGTGGTGCACGTGATCTGGTAACTGTTTCAAGTTACCTATCTAGATGCGCTTTCTGCCACAGTCCCTCCCAGTTCTATCTCGGCCCTCCACCCACCCAAACTGGGGACCAGCAGTGGTTCACAATGGGCTTTTGGAAATAGACAGCTACGTCTAGAACTGGCTACCTTGACATCACTAGTATGGTACTTACTTTGCCCAAATCATTCAAAAACTCGTGTCGCGAAAGTCCAAAATCACAGATTTTTGGTTTTGGAATTATTGGTTGTGTATCAACCTGAAACGACCAAGAAATAATTGAAACTTTTAAAGGGACACGCACTATAAACACAATGTGGGCTCAAACAAAATATATACTGTATATATTATTTTTAGCTTAATAAGGTTATTTAGCACAAAGACCCTCTGTTATTCGCAAATTCTACCAATATTTTATTAGCTAAGCCTCTTTAAACGATAGGTAGGCACGGTGGTATCAGCAGAGTATCTAGGTCTACATCTGATGAGATTGTTTGTGTCATGTGACCCAGAAAAAAGGTTATTCGTTCCATTTTCAGCTGAAACAGAGAAGCTGCAAAAAAACGAAGTTTTACCATAAAATTGGTACCGTACCAGTATCGTACATAAGAGTCACCACAGATTTAACGTCCAGCTTTTGTTTATGGAGAATTATCAGTTATAACTGATATATCCGAACCCGGCAGGGTTACTCGCTACAGCGAACATATTGATTGACAGGCGACTTGGTGGATTCACAAACCGCTATTGCGCTCTGAAGGAGCATGACTGTTGGGCTAGAGTTTACATCTCCTTTAATTGCAGCACTGTATTTGGGATTATCCCATTTGACTAATTTAAAACTATCATAATACATTAAACCACGTTTCACAATAAGTGCCGTGTATTCGATGTGTCTGTTCCCAAGGAGGGGACTTTTTAATAACATTCATAAGCTTTCAGAGCTACGCTCCTTCATCAGGTGAAAATGGAATCGTCCGCCATCGACTCCACAATATTTTTCGCAATACATTTGGTGAAACATGAACTGCTTGGTGACAATGTATATTCTCTCTCTTAGAGAGAAAGTTGTAGATGGTAAGTTTAATATCGTCATTGGTATGACACAGTCCGTGATCAGTTTTCTAACTGAAGACCTAACAGGCAAGCAATAAAACCTCTCACTCACTAACTCACCAGTATATTATCTGGCTTCAAATCTGCATGAACGATGGCTTTTGCAAGAGAGTGAAGATACAGCATTGCTTGCATGATCTGTTTTGCAATGGCCCATGTAATACGAGATGATAGTCCGACATTATCATCATCGTTATGTTCCAAGACGTATTTATGAAGGTTTTTATCGAGATGCTCCATGACGAGATAGTAGTCTTCTCCATGCTCACCCCACCCTCGAAAACCTATGATATTCTCGTGAGTGATCACTCTGACAAAAAGAATAGACGATTCTCATTAGGAACCATGGCTCCAGATACAGATGGATAGACAAGCAAGAGGTTTAGGCCAGCTGGCCAGGACTACTTAAGAAGCCGGTACATAGAAAATGCGAGCATGCTTCCTTAGGCATAAAATTAACCAAAATACAGTTCATACCAAACTATTATTATGTAGACAATCATGCAGTTAGTTAGAGTCTACATTGCTAGTGGCATACACTGACGCTGGCTTTGACAAATAACATTTGCTATAACAGGCCATCCATTCCACACCAGAAAATACTTCATTTCCCCTTTCTGCCCTTCCTATGTTGGGCCAGAGTGGATTGAACTGGATCTGACATGGTTACAATTTTATGCTGGATCATTTTCTTGTTGTAAGCCACCCACCCCATTTACACCACCTTGATAATGACTGTGGACATTGAATAATAATTTATAGTATATGGTAATATTGGCTATAGTATATTGATGATGTTACAGTATACTATGCAAACATATCTGGTTGACAAGTATGAATTTCTCTCTCTTGATTTCCTGGTCAACTAGTCTACAACTATCCATAACAAGCTAGACCTATTATACCTCAAAGTGGCGATTTCACTTTTAAATTTTTCAATCGATTTTTCTTTAGTTTCTTTTTTTTCATCAGGTTTTAGGATCTTGACGGCAACTTTTTGTCCGCGGAAATCTCGAAATACAACTTTACCAAAGTTCCCACTAGTGACCGGTTTTAGAGATTTAAAATCTGCGTCACTTTTAAATAGTTCTTTAAAAGCAATCTTTTGAAATGATTCAATTGGAAGAGATTCCTCTGAAACAGAGATAGAATTAATTTCTTCTCGCTGGCAAGAAATAAATCCATTATGCAAGTAGTTGACATCATTTAGGGCAGAGATATTGATATATATATTTGGTCATAAGTAAAAAATTCAATATTCACGATTACCCAATTCATGCCCCAATAATGCAAAAACAACATATAGCCATCATCAGCATTGGACAATATAGAACTGGCAGGGGGGAGTTTATTTAGCTCACATGGAAACATAATTCCAGTACAGACTGGGTGGTTTGATATGACAAACATCATTGGTAGGCTACGTTTGAAGTGAAGTACCGGTAATGGTCTAACACCAAGTCGAACCTGTAAATCTCTCTCCAAATGACACTACAATCTTTCTGACTTCTCCGATATAACTTTGCAAATTTTGAGCCCTGCATTTCATTTCTTCATTATCTGGCAATTGATCAATTTCATCCAACATCTTGCCAAGAAATCCAAATATATCATCTTGAACATTTTGAAATCCTGACACCCCTGTGTCTGTCAATGTCTCATCCATAACTTGCGTAGATTCCAGCTATTTAGAGTCAATTATTCCAAAAACAAAGCTAATAATGCACCATAACTATGATATTGGCAGAAAATAGGCATTATACAATGTCTGTTGTAGGCCTACTAAAAGCAAAGGTTGAAACGGAGAAAACCTTCACATTTAATACAATTTGCAAAAAAATTTAGAGTGTACAATTAGCTAAAAAAGCCACTTTCCAAAAGTTTCATTACTGACCACTCGATAATTTCTCAGCCAAATTACATGATCACATCACATATTCACACGACCTTGTAGGTATACCCAAAAGTATTAAAGAGTGAGATAATAAATGAGAGTAAAAAGAGAGAACAAGACAACTTTGCTACCAATTCAGTGATACATATCTCGTGATATGAAAACCACTCCCTGCAATTACTGAGAAAGCAGACCTAATCATTTAGTGGTCTTATGAAAGGGCTTCCCAGGATAACATAGCTACCGGCATGAATCACGTACTGGTAAATAGAAACTGGAAATGAGCAATCTGCTAACAGTTTTACAGCAGAAATAATGGTGATGCCGGGACTGAACTTCATGAAATATAACAATGCGCCGCTTCAACACTTGACATGTAATCAACACTGGTCTTGTCAATGGTTTTCCCAAGTATATACATAATCATGATTGTGATTAATCAAAACAGTTAAGCAATCTCCTCATAATTGTATTTTAAGCCCTCGATGAATGATAAACAGGACGGGCTGTTAGTATGATCAAGGCAAAAGGATAGTGATAATAGAATGCATTGTATTTCATTGTGGTACCTCCGCCTTGTTACCTCTGAGGAACAGAGGTCATCTGATCATGTGATTTGCTTTGTTCATTACCGATACCAGGACTTGGTTTGTCTGTGAACATATTAACTCGAAAAATATCAAGTGAAGGGCGACGAAACTTTCAGAAAATATTAGCAGTGACATAATGAAGAACTCTGGTAATTTTGGTAGCGTTCCATTCTGTAGATTGTAAATGCTTCGTGAAATATTATTTCAAATCACGACTTCATTATCCAAGCTGTTGGTATTCCAGTAGGCCAGTACTGATTATTGTGACGTTGGTTCTTTCACTTTTCTTTCAGGTTATAAAAAGACCCACAAGATGACGTTATGTATACGATATACCTATAGTAGGTCACGCATTAATATCAGATGTACAATGTCTGCATGAGGAGACGACGAAGGACGAATGGGTTGGTGCGTCATGCAGGGAGGCTTTGGGCCCTATTTCAAAGATATGAAAGCAACCTGATTGCCAAACTTGGCTCCATCACGTCTGAATGAGAAGAAGTCTTTGTTGGGATCACATTTTGTACAGGTTGCTATTTCTGGAGTCGGATCCAAGCCACTTACTCCATCATCAATATTATCCATCCTCAACCCACATTTTTGCAGAAGGATAGTCGTAGCCAGTCGGAGATTTATATGTGGCTTTTCTTTACCTTGAACCCACACCACTACATCACTTCCAATACTTAAAAATGGTATTGAATCATCGGCATCAAATTCACAGCAACAAACACTCAATGAAGGCCCTAAGGCAGCTTTTATATTGGATGGATCAGAACCATAATTCGACACCATTGCACCGACAGCAGATTCTACAATCCCAGCTAAAATACCTTTCCAGCCAGCATGAATTGCACCACATGATTTAGTACTGGGATCTGCTAGTAGTAACATGTTACAATCTGCAGCAGGTGATGCAACAATGACACCTTTAGTCTTTGTAACAATGCCATCATAAAATTCTGGAGGAGCTTTTTCATAAATCCAGACCTTATCTCCATGATTTGCTTTAGCGAGATTATATTTTTCATGATTTACACCCAAATATTGACATAATCTTCTGGAATTTTCGTTAACCACAAAAATTGAATCAGACTTTCGTAAACTATAGACAAGATTGAGAGAATTCATTCCAGGAAAAGTCGAAACTCCACCATATCTTTTCGAATAGCCATGAATAAAAAGATCTGTAGGAATAATATTTGACTGTAGCGTCTGCACGCTTTCCTTTTCCCCCATTTTCATCAACTTTTCTCTTAGAATTTTATCATATTGAACATCTCCAAAAAAATCCCAGCATTTAATGTGAGTTTTTTTCACGAATGTCTCAGTCGTTATTTTACAAATTGGTGGGAAAACTAACTCTTGTATTTTATGAAATTCATTGAGATTTTCTTGAGGAAGAATGCATTTTGCCTCAAAAATTTTTTTCTCATCCATCATGCATTTCATTACAAGGGCGCCGTCTAATGGATCCTCAGCTGCTATCATAGAAAGTTCAGATCTCAAATTTTCACTCTCCACTTCATCAGTGATACAAATTACAGTGAGTGATTCGTGGCGGAGTTTGTCGTCAACAAGTGACTTATCCGACATTATAGATGATAGGTCACTGCCTTTTCCAATGAAAAGAAACAAAGCCATTGCTAGTAGCCTACTAAGTGAACTGGTATGCACAAAACTGTTGTAATCCGACTTTTTATATGGAAAAAATTAGATTTATACACCATACACCGACGGCGATGAGTAGGCCTAGTCTACATTTCGTAGGGGAGTTACTGATAAGTAGGGCAAATTTTTCTAGCAGAATAGAAAAAAAGTTGCATTTGATTCAGACTTAACAAAAATTGCATTTCATTGCATTAAAAAGTCAGAAGTTTGCATTTACTTGATGAAGGTTGGTTCAAAGAAAGACTAGGTTGGACCACTGAAGCATAGCGACCGGGTGATCACCAAGTCAGCTGCAGCCTATAGAGCATCAATAAGCAAACAAGAAGCTTTTACTGGTATATACCAGTAGAAACTTCTTTCTTGTTTGATTATCCATGCATATATATATATATATAAATATAACAAGTCACCACAGATTTAACTTCCAGTCCAGTTTATTGAAATATAATGCACAAGCTTTCGGAGCCCTGCTCCTTCATCAGGTGAAGATGGAATATATATATATACAGAATTGAACCTTTTCATTATCTGTACCAAGTCAAGAACAAATGGCTGGTGGTACAGAACTTGAATATTGCATGTAAAAGTATACCGGTATTCATTTTATTGCAATTAACTTGTTTCGAAGACCTTTCGTCCAACACTTTTCAAGAAACATGACAGAATGAATTTGAATTTATAAAATTGATGCAGTATAGATACGTTTGAATTATGACTTCACAAAAACAAATGCGAGTTTTTAAATAGATATGAGAATGACGGCGATTCTGTAGGCCTATACAACCAGTAATATTTGACAACACTTATCAAGCAACATTTAACAAGGCGACATGGCAATTAATAACAAATAAATAATAATTAGTAAGGAATTTTTAAATAGTACACAAAAACCAATATTTGCCAACAAAAGGAATTTGTGCACTCTTTAAAAGTTCTTCACTAAGTATATATTTGTTATCTATCTGTCTTACCGTCGAGGGTAACCATAAAGGCGGGGTGGCAGAGTGACGGAGGTCAACCCTAAAAAGGGTGGTTTGGCGGAGGTAGTGGGGTATGTAAATTTCTAAAAGGCGGGGGTGACAGGGTAGGGTAGGGTTGGTATCATCCAAAATTGCTTTGTGATACTACTAGAGGTGGACGGCACCGCTCGACCCAACTCCGCACCGGTCGCGATGCCTTACTTATCATATAGGCCTACATCCCGCCTCCGTACATGCATCAGATATATAATCAAGGGAATTAGTTCTTGAACTGGCCCTCAATACCTCAATGAAGCGGTGTCGCAAATTTTGACACAAAATGACGCCCATGTCTCTTGTTATCATTGCGCTTATGGAACGAACTACTCTCGTTTTTAATTTACTCTGACATCACCCAACCCGCCCGCGACCCCCCTACTCTAAGGCTGACCCATCGCCCGCTGTAGGGATGAGAGTCGCACACTCCGCGGCAGGACGGCAATAGCGAATTCCTACGGACCCTAAGTCCCCACACCGCCAAGTAGGGGAAGCCGTTTCTATTCTACATCTACGGTGCATGCAGCCTGACTACTAACAATGTGATGGTCACAGTACCACATTGGGTACTTTACCACGTAGTCGTTACTGATCGACCGTCAGCCATACCGACTTCACCGCAACCGCAACTTCACATCATTTGAGCAATGCCAACGACGACGACAGCGACAAGGTTGCTGTGTTCGTTGCAGAGTGACTTTTGAGAGACTGGTTCATTGATGTCGTTCTCCGATTGGGAACTCCCCCTAATTGTAAACAAATTCTGGTCTTTCTCAGATTCAGATTCAGATTCAGATGAAAATGAGAAGAATATGAAAAATTTTCATTGGTTTCGGGGAGGGTTGGTGCAATTTACCTGACAAATAGGTATTTTCTTGACATGTAGGCCTAGTTTCCTTACATATAGGCCTACGTTATCTCCTGACACGGATAGGCTACGTTCTCCGACGTGACAACGCAAATGCGTCAAAGAACTATAGTTGGGCGGGCATACACATTTACGATTTCTCCAAACAAGAAGAGTGTGCATTATTAGGAAATGGCATTTTAACAACACGTCACGTCGGAAGAGAGCGTAGGCCTATAGGCTATGTGGATGACTAGCGTCAACAACGTAGCATATATTTGTTGTGTCATAGGCCATCCCAGTCAGCACCGGTGTGTGGTAACCACGCGGTTTTCGGGTGGTTGCTCGAAGTTGCCCATACATGCCGATGGTATAATCCCGGTATGCCGATGGTGATCCCAAAAGCGGTAAATATGTGGGAGTACCGCATAAATACATGCGGTAGGGAGTTGGTATTTCATGGTAATCCCAATGATGGTGAATGTGTGGGGGATACCGACCGTGGGTTTTTGCTGTATGTGTGTGGTAGTCCCAGGAGTGGTAAGAGTGTGGTGGATACCAGTACTTGGAAACGGGTTTATGCGGTATTGAAGTGGGATCCCCGCTAATAACCCAGACTAAAGACCAAATGTTACCGCTATTATTCCCGATAGTCGGTTTGAGGGTTTTAATTTGGAAACGATGTCTCCACGACCGAAAAAGAAATGGCATTACAACGCAAATCTTACAGCAAAACAGCGATGAAGCAGGTTTCACAATTCGTATAAACCTACGGATGCACTCGTTATATAGCCTATATGATACAGGCTACAGGCTATAGTCACGTCGGAGGAAAACGTATATGTCAGGCAGGAGGGATGAATGACGAGTCAGACGAGAGCTTAGAGCATAGTCTATATATGTCATGTAGGCCTAGGCCAAATCCGAATATAACCTGTCATAAACGTTCCCGTATAGGCCTACATTCTACGGCTGAACGTAGGCCTACATTTTTATCGAGGGGTTGTTGGTGGTAGAGAGAGATAGTTGGTGGGTTTTGCGAATATCGTAATGTAGTTGAACTCCGCGACCAGCGATAACAGCATACGATCGGAGTTTGGCCTGACGACGGCGCACCCAATTTCGCGACAGTGGCAAAGGAAACAACGTAAGGGAAGATGATCGTTGTGCACGCGACGGGATCGGCATGGTCTAGATTCCATACAATTCGCGAATAAGATCCATAAGCTTGTACGTACTACGTTGGAACTTTCCGAAACTAGCGTGAAATCGCGAAATCAAAACTCGATAGGCATACAACAATAGCAATTTATCATTTCAAATCAACAACCTAACATAGGCCTACACATGGCCTACTAAAGTACTAGTAGTACTTTAGTAGGCCATGGCCTACACTAGAAATGTAAAAACTGACGACCGCGAAAACCCAATTTGAAGATGGGACAGATATTGAGGATGAAAATCGACGATCTTGAAGCACATATTTCCTTGCGGACTTGAGGTTTGCATGCGTCCCATGTTTAACTTTCCTCATGTACACCGTGACCTGTGAGGGGTGACGAGAGTATCGGCGTGGGGGGAGAGTGACAGGGAGGTCGGGACCGTAACTGCGTGTATTAGTGTCTTTCGTATTCTGCTTTTAATAAACTCTACAAGCTATCACGGCAGGATGTCAAAGGTGCGGTTGACGGATATTGTACCGGTGTACGTGGACTCTGCAACGTCAGGAGATGTGGCGGTGTGGCTAGATAAATTGGAAACGGTGTCGAAACTGCGAGGTGAAAAGCCAGAAGAAGTAATTCCCGTGTTATTAGGCACACCGGCGTATTCTGTGTACAAGCAGTTGAGTGAACAGGACCGAACAGTTTACGAAAAGATTAAGGCAACCCTCCTCGGAGCATTTGGAGTAAATTGCTATGACGCATATGGCCAGTTTCAATCTAGGACTCTACAAGAAGGTGAGAGTGTGGACGTTTACTTAGCTGACCTCAAGAGATTGGCCATCCTCATGGGCATGGAATCAACTGCTTCTGCGCCCATGGTAAAGTGCGCTTTTGTGTCCGGCTTGCCGATAGATGTGGCGTGTCAACTAAAATCGCTTGCTGAAATTGAAAAGTTGACAATCAATGATTTGGTGGTGCGAGCTAGAATGATCATGTCCTGTAAGGCCCCTGCTGGGATGTTTTGTGCAGTAGGCACATATAAAGGAAGGAAGAACGTTGAGTGCTTTGTCTGTGGCAAAGAGGGGCACATCTCCCGCGACTGCCCAAATTCAGGAGGTGTGGGTAGAAGAGACTGGAGTGGACGTCAATTTAGGATATGTTTTGCATGCGGAAAGCCTGGTCATATAGCTCGATTTTGCAAGAACAGAGAGATGGCCGTTACCAATCAGGGAAACGGCAGTGGGGAACTGTCAGCACCGGATGGGTCCCCCAGTCATCATCAGTAAGAAAAATGGTGCTGCCTTTGGTCTTTGTGGAAATACTTGGAATTTTTGTAGAAGCTCTCGTTGATAGTGGTTGCCAGCAGTCGGTTGTGCGTGAGGATGTATGCAACCAAATGAGATGGCCGGTGAAGGGGCCCAAGCGAGTTGTGGAAATGTTGAATGGGGAATGCACAAGCTGTTACGGGGAAGCAACAGTGGATTTGAGAGTGAATGAAACAAACTTGCGGGTTAAAGCCCTGGTAGCACCGTCGCTGGTCTGTGATGCTAAGGTAATTCTGGGGTTGGATGTTATCAAAAGGATGGGTGGAGTGTTTGTTGGGCCCGATCTGCGAGTGCAGTTTGGCACAACCTCCACATGTGCTGCTGTGGGAGTGGCTGATCAAGAAGAGCAAGCGAAGAAGTTGGTGATTGATGATAAGGATTTCAATGCAATATTTGATGGGTCAAAATGGACTGTGAAGTGGAAATGGACTGATGAAGAACCAATCTTGTCAAATCGGTGTCCTAGCTACGCAATCCCGCCGGAGTGCCGAGAAGAGTTTTCGGACGAGGTGGGTCAGTGGATTCAGAATGGCTGGCTGGAGGAGTACGATCCAGCTGTTCATGGACACCAAAAGGGTTTGATCCCATTGATGGCAGTAAAACAACCGAATAAATCAAAGAAGGTGCGGCCTGTGATGGACTACCGAGAGATGAATAGTCATGTCATGAGTCATCCAGGTGTGGACGTTGCGGTATGCCAAGAGAAATTGAGAGAATGGCGGAAGAAAGGTACAAAGGCGTTTATGTTGGATCTGCAAAAGGCTTATCTACAGATTCACATCTCTGAAGACTTGCAGAGGTTTCAAATTGTGAAGCATAGGGAGAAGAAGTATGTTATGACACGTATGGGTTTTGGTCTCAATGTCGCACCAAAGATAATGTCAAAGATCCTATCTACAGTATTATCGCAGGACGAAGAGATAAAAGCTGGAACAGATCACTATGTCGACGATATATTGGTTGATGGTAGCATTGTTGAAGTCAAAAGGGTGAAAGAGCACTTACTGAAGTATGGGCTAACAGCAAAAGAGCCTATTCCCTTGAGCGATGCACGAGTGTTGGGGTTGAGAGTGCAAAGGACGGATGCTGGGCTTTATGAATGGGGCAGAGATGGTGCGTTGCCAGAGGTAGAAGAAGGATTGTCAAAGAGAGACCTATTTTCACTGTGTGGCAGACTTACTGGGCATTATCCAGTTGCCGGATGGCTCAGGACAGCTTGCAGTTACGTGAAACGGATGGCAAATGAAGTTGCGTGGGATGAAAAGGTGCCGCAGCATGTGCTCCAGCTGGCCAACGACGTCGTTGCAAGAGTGCAGGAGAAAGATCCGGCGAGGGGAATTTGGCAGGTTCCTATTCTGGGGAGAGCCCAACTATGGTGTGATGCGAGTAGTCTCGCAATTGGTTGTTGTCTGATGGTGAATGACCACGTTGTAGAAGATGCAGCCTGGATGAGAAAACAGGACGATGGGGCCCACATCAATGTAGCGGAGTTGGAAGCGGTAGTGAAGGGGCTGAATCTTGTGTTGAAGTGGAAAATAAGAAACGTGGAAATTATAACCGATTCCGCAAGTGTGTACAATTGGGTGAAGTCAATCTTGGAGGACCTGAACCGGCCTAAAGTCAGTGGGCTAAGTGAGATGATCGTTCGAAGGAGATTGGGACTGATCACACAACTGATTGAAGAGTATATGATGGAGATCCGCATCCGTTTGGTTCCTTCTGCAGATAACATTGCTGATGGTCTGACGAGAGTGCCACGCAGTTGGCACCAGAAGGTGTGTGTGACAGTGACTGCATCAGACCAATGTGCCGAAAGTCGCATTAAGATGATCCATGAAAGGCATCACCTGGGAATAGATAGAACACAGTATGCGGCCGAACACTACTTTGGCACGGAGGTCAGTCGGGACACTGTAAAAAGGGTGGTTGGAAACTGCAACGTGTGTCGCCGAATAGATCCGCACCCGGTCAAGTGGGAGCATGGGCACTTGTCAGTGGAAGAAGTGTGGAGCCGGTTGGCATTGGATATTACTTATGTAAACGGACAACCTTATTTAAGTTTGATTGATTGCGGTCCGAGTCGATTTTCCATATGGAGGAAAATCACAACTGAGTCGACTGAGCAAGTTATCCAACACTTGAGACAGGTTCTTCTGGAGCGCGGCATTGTAAAGGAAATTCTGACCGACAACGGAAGCTGCTTCAGAAGTCGCAAGATGTCACAATTTTTGAACGATTGGGGAATTAGCCATATATTCAGTTGTGCGTACAAACATTCCGGAAATTCAATTGTCGAGAGGAACCACCGTACAGTCAAACGGATGGGGGCCAGGTCCGGTAGGAGTGTAGGAGAGATGCTCTATTGGTACAACTACACCCCAAACTCTGAAAACGTGGTGCCGGCGGAGGCTGTATTCCGTTACAAGACAGATCTGCTGGGTGGAAAAGAAAAACAACAGAAGAGCAATACTAGAACGAGCCAATTTAACCCTTACCGAGTCGGAGAGAGCGTGTTTGTGAAGCCTCCCAACGCCAGGTGTACGTCAGTCTTGAAGGAAGCAGTGGTGACGGGTATCGTTTCAGACTCGGTTGTGGAAGTAGATGGAACGAATCGTCATATATCAGATGTGAGACTCGTCATGGCGGACAACTCCACACAGGAGCCATGTCAGAACAGAGTGCCGCCGTACATCAACTTAGACTCTAGCGATGAAGAAGGTGATATTGGATCGATTGGCGCTGATGAGGGTGAGCACGTTGGTGCTGAATCGTTGCCAGAAACTGAAACTGAACAACTACCACGTCGTGACCGCGCCCCTCCCAGGTGGCTGGCAGAATTCTTGGTCGAATAGGATGGCATTGTTAACTGCTAGTTTTTTCTTTATTGTTGCCTATTTCTATTATCTTAGTCAGTGATCTCTGGATCAGGGGGGAGTGTGGTTTGCATGCGTCCCATGTTTAACTTCCTCATGTACACCGTGACCTGTGAGGGGTGACGAGAGTATCGGCGTGGGGGGAGAGTGACAGGGAGGTCGGGACCGTAACTGCGTGTATTAGTGTCTTTCGTATTCTGCTTTTAATAAACTCTACAGGACTGTGGGGACTTAGGGTCCGTAGTGTGTCGCATATACATTTCTGAATGTATATACGCGACATCAACTGTCGTATCTAGGACACTCGGACATGCCATAAATTCTTTTAGAGTATTATACATTAGTGGGTTATACCAAACAAGACATATAATTAACTAGCTCATATATAGCACATGGAATCGATAATTGGCTTACTGTAGTAGTAACAAAATACACTCCTGCTGTTCCGATCATAACAGTATCGCTAAACTCCCGCTGTTATTATTACAAGGAGGATTTCAAGCCATGCGAAGATGATTCGCTGACGTAATTTGGGATTGTTTTTCCCGTGGTCGAACCACGTGATGACATTTGGCGCCACGTCTTGAATTCGAAATCGGGATTCTTTTTTATTCCGACATTCAGTATCTGGTTGTCTGCCGCAACGGAGCACACATGCGCTGTAGACATGTAGTCATAGAACATACACCATTCGACTTGTCTATTCGGCATTACTAATATTGTTTCATCGTACGAACGTGTAATCGAAGTGACTTGGAATATTGGTTCAATATAATCATCAATTCGGCATCAATTCTGTCTCAGCTAAGACTCGTGCAAGAACAGTATTTATATAGACAGACCGCTGTACGAAGAGCTCTATAGAAGCGTACGTCACTGACGTGGCGTTTATCGTGGGGTGTTTCGAACACGCAGTTTGTAGTCAGATCAGCGCGGAGTTCAACTACATTACGATATTTGCAAACTATTCTCTCTCTTCACCAACTACCCCGCGATAAAACTGCAATTTCGTATGGCCAATTTTGGTCCGTGTGTGGTTAAGGATATTCAAACGCAACACTGGCTCGTGTACACGTGGCCGTTTTCGGGCCATTTAAAGCCCTACTCAGGCCATAGCCGACCCACGTGAGTGCGATATGGCATGGGACATTTGTAGCAAAGATGTACATGGGCCAGGTATTACCTAACAAGCAGGGTGTCGAACCGGATCCAAAAAACGGTTACGGTTCGGTTACGGTTTTTGCCGAAACGAAAGTTTCGGTTTCGTTCCGGTTTGGTTCCTTCTTTCCCATAGAGAGCGGTTACCGGTTTACGCCGACGGATGAAGCGGTTCAAATACTGGAAATCGTTAGTTCGTTTCGGATGCGATACGCGGACCAATAACCACGTTTATCGACATATATACCCGTCACTTTATAGTGTAGGCTACGCAAGACGAAGTTTTAAATCGAAATTCTTACGATAAAAATAAACTCTTGAATTTTGATTTGTTAAGTCCCTGAGAATTTTAAGCAACGAGTCTGATCATCAGCCGAGATGTAAGCGCACGGCTAGCAGTAATTGAAATCGCTTTTCCAGATTGGCGGCATGTTTTCCGGACGACTTTGCGAAATTTGCGATTTGACACACCGATTTATCGTTATCGTACTTAAAGAATTGAATTGAATTCGCCCTGTTCATTTCCGCCGACGCTTTGCTCGCGTGCCGAGCTGACTTGTTGAGACCTACCTTTCAATTCCAAGTGCGACAGGGCTGAATTGACCGGTCAAACTTTTTAAAGAGTGAGATAATTCAACCGATTGCGGAAACATGTTGATGTATGTGGATAGTTCAAAAAAATAAACCGCTGGCACCTCCATTTAGAAAAACGGTAACCGTTTGCTAAAAGAGCGGTAACCAGGAAAATGCCACAATGGTTTCGTTCCGGTTAATTGGAAAATTTAAAAAACGGTTCGGTTACGGTTTCGGTTCACAAAAATCAAGCGGTAACCGTTCTTTTTCGTTCCGGTTCCGGTTCGGTTCGACACCCTGGTTATAAGGGACTCTCATCCCTACACTTCCCCCCGTTTGTCAAGAATTGTGTCTGGTTATAAAGCCAAACAATTCTTCAAACGAACCATATACCTATGTGCCAATGCCTTGTCCTACCTAAGTATTTCCCCCATGACGCCACCCTTATAGTGTCAGCCCATGTAATCAAAAGTTCCAGGCTCACGAGGTATTAAGTCAGGGATTCACAAGAAAAACATGCGATATTAGGTCTATATACAAGGTTCCAATCGCATTATGATACCAGCAAAACGCATGATATTTTGTCCACGAGAGAGCAGTCTAGAGTTGTCGAGATCTCTCGTTCAATCAACACAAAAAAAAAAATTTCACCAGCATACTGCTTGGTGATTACATAAATAATCAAGATTCACAGATCATCAAGCCTCGCGTGCGGCATCTGGCGATCAGCAATTTAGTGTCTCGGGCTCCCGGTTCCATGACCGTTCGTGCACGTGGTACGGTTTTACTTCACGTGGTTGTTTGTGCGAGAATCTTTCTTCCCAGTCACGCTGTTTGCACGATGTTATCTTCACGGTGCGTCGACCTTGCGTCGTTTCGTGGATGGCATTTCCCTATTGATACAGGTATAGTTGCAGCGTATTGTTGCTCAGGTATGCACTGAGGTTCATTTCTTCAAGCTGGGACTTCGTAAGGGAAGATTCTCCCGAAAGCATTTCTCAATGATCTTTCCGATTATCGTTTATTTGCCCATCATTGCTGTACCGTCCGCCGTCGCGATATACTTGATTAGCCGTCTATTCATTCTCCTGAAATATCGGTGCAGTAATTTTCTTTTATAGACTGTGTTTAACGCACTGCACATGCTAGCACTCAGCACAATCGTCAAAAACAATTCGTTGGTGAAACCACTTAAACCATATGTAAACAATTACGACATACAGGAGATGCTTACTATCCAATTTTAAATTTCGGCGCCAAAATTTCCACGTGGTTCTACCACAGGGGAAAAAAATTACTCCGTTGGTTAGTTCTGTTAGGTACTTATCGATGACCCGATTTCTCAAATAATGCTCTCAATATTTTGAGTACGATTATTTGATCTGTTATGGTAATTTAATTACTCCAAGAGTGAACAAACATTGAGGTCAGTTACTCTGAATTTCCCTGGTAGATAATACTACCCCACTATTTCGGTAATCGTTTCTCACAGCGCCCATCGCTGACGTGTACCGGATTCACGCAGCGAATGACCTGTTTTTGAAGTAATAATTATATTGCTTTCGTGGGAACTTGTCCACGGAAGTTTCTAGATGCAGTCATATTCATAACTCATCCAATTCTGTGATTCAAATCTCTTCGCACACTCACACAAAAACTCCACGATGTAATTATAATAGGTCTTTTACCTCTACAAGGAGGTACCCTGGGATCAAGCCTACGTTTCTTGTTGCACTATTTCTATTATCCGCAGTCACCAGAACAGGCAGTAACTCACATTCGTTAGGCGCACTTCGTCCTCCGGAGGAAGCCGTCAATATATTTACCAAAAGCACTGTGGTCACAGTGCCTTGGGGTACAGGAAATTGATCAGCTGCAGCTGTTTCCTGGTTCACTGCGATGCCTATTCTAGTTTCCCGGTGTCCCAGACTTCTATATTCTAGGGAGAATGTCCGTCTGTTATGTGATTTACGCGACGTCGCGAGCAGACAATTTCGCCAAAGTCCGAGTGCAAGGTTTTCGTGAGTCGTTACGGTAGGGTAAATATTAGTCAAAGCAGAAGCTTGAGCACCCCCGCATATCGGTGATTCCGAGGCAAATGTACTACATCCGCGCTCAATTCGTGTTTACGAAGAAAGGAAAGAAAATGAAATTAAAAAAGGATCATAAACGTAACGAAAACTTCTAATGTCATTACTCAAATTCAGGCGATACACTTGTATGCCGGGTTAGCTGATGTACATATCGAAGTTCGCTAGGTGCCTCAGATCGTGCAGCCCGTGGAACACACGCTGACTGAGATCTTGAGGACTGTTCGCATTGCAATTTTACAACTACGGATTTCGTATTCGTCTCGACGCTCATCGGGACGATGTTGTCATCCGGTTCCAACCCGGAGAATAACGCACCACGGGAATACCTAGCGTGCCTGTTAGGAATATTGCTAGATGGATCGTAAAATGACATAGCTTCCATGATACAGAAATTCAAAAGCACTATATATTACTCCACAATAACTGATATACGGCCTATATAGCACAGAATAAACGATATACTAGTAGCGTGTCTACGTTAAAGCAATAAAAACGCAAAATTCACACACTAATCGTAGCTGACTGGATGGCACCGATATTTATCAGGAGAAATAAAATTTTTGCTTACAGTTTCGTTCAGGTTATATGCAGACGGAGACTTTTCCAATGTCCTTCCGAATGCAGTTCATTTCGCGCTTCTCTCAAGTTCTAGTTCGACGTAGTTTTCTCGGTGTTGACTCTTCCAGAATACTAGAATATACACTTATGTGAGATTTACCGAGCTCGTTGCACCATGTGGGGACTTAGGGTCCGTAGGAATTCCCTATTGCCGTCCTGCCGCGGAGTGTGCCGAATACTTAACTTCGGTATCTTCCACGGTCGCCTGATAACGCAGTAGGTAGCGCCTCAATAGTGATTCTATAACTTCTGGATGATAGAGCTTCAACACAGACGAGTTGCAGAGAGATGATGTATTAACTAAGCCTAAAACACAAGGCACCGCACAGCCTACATCGAGGTACTTGAGAGAGTAATGAGTCTCATGATCATCATACATGCACGAGCGCAGCATTATATAGCGATAATACGAGAGAGGTCTCCTATCGCATGATCTACGCATGACTGGGATCTCCATCTATCACTATCGTGGTCTATGGTGAGGAGATAACGGGTTATAAGGGACTCTCATCCCTACAGTACGCCTATGGGCTAGTCTTTATTTAGCTAACATCTGGGTTCTCAACGGAGTCTCACCATGTAGCTGGCTGGTGGCATTGCCGAGAGTAGGCCTACGCACTGGAAGGGTTGCAGTGCTCATATTATTCAACTGGATTGATCTTCTTGTATTTGTTTATTTGTCCTTATGACTCGAATAATAGTTTCTATCATCTGAAAATACTTGTAAATCCAATCTGTCGGATGGAAAAAGTAGACCTAATGCCTTCTCGATGGAGTTGCTGATGTCAAATTGCCGTCCCCTGTGTATATGCGTATCTTCCCGGGGTGTGGCGGTGATGCCGAACCTATTGTTAAGGGTCTCTTTGCATTTCGCACACATTACGTACCCAAATTGCAGTAAACTGCGGCACAACCCACCACCGCTCCGTATGACTACACTTATACCATAGAATGTAATTTTTTTAGGAGGAAGCTGCTTCCTTTGAACAGGCATTTTTCTCTGTAGAGGCTTAAAGAAGCTGGATAAAGCCTTGGAAAGAGCCCTGCTCGGCACAGCTCCAATTTTGAGCCTCTTGCCTGACCCAACCACCAGCACGTCATTTGGCTCAAAATGATGCTCGCATATTGCTGTCCTTTGAACATTCGACAAATGATGACCCGGATACAGACAGACAAGCGGTCGAGGCGAACAAAACAATTTAGTAACCCCAACATAATAGACAATATGACGAACAACAGACCAAACATGGCATGGACCAATGACTTGAACAATTTATTCAGCGTAACAATAGACAATATAATAGACAGAACAAGACAAACAGAGCACAGAACTGAGACCAAACAATTTATGAAGCAAAACACATAGGCAATATAATACACAACGGACAGAACAAGTGAAACTGAAAATTCAAATCAAAGTCAGACAGAAATGAAAATAAAATCATATTGTGACCCACTCGACGCCAACTCACATTTCTCGGTGGAGCATACTTGTAATCTGATCCTTTTTGGCATCGCGTACTGATAAAATAAATTTTGTCAGCATTTCACGATGTCTTTTTTCCTCCACGTTCCTTGCTAGTTCCGGCTTTCGAATTGTAAATAAGGCTAAACCCTTATTCGTTCTGGATTGAAATTTACAATTCGGTACGGAGCAGTGAGTAGGGGCCATTATATATCTGTTATTAGTTATAAACTATTACCTATGCATGTTCGAAAAGTAATCATTAGCCGACGTAATCATAAGTTACCACTTATCTAAACACGTATCCCTTCCGTCCAACGCGAAGTAATTCGAT
The DNA here is from genome assembly GCA_030412335.1 of Botrylloides violaceus. Taxonomy (NCBI): domain Eukaryota; kingdom Metazoa; phylum Chordata; class Ascidiacea; order Stolidobranchia; family Styelidae; genus Botrylloides; species Botrylloides violaceus. Next base: position 87,996 of record JASFYC010000510.1, on the reverse strand, counting down.
ATAAGAAGCAAGTAACGGTGCAAAAACAGCAACCGCAAGTTCGTAAACGACGCTGCAGACGCAAACTTGCACAGATGCACTCATGCGTGACATGGCCGTAGCGACCGGAGTTGCCATTCCATCATTACATTCTATGCTTATACAGTAAAGAACGACAAAGTGTGCAAACAATTTGTTACCCATGCCAGAGTGCAGTGACGGGAACGGACGACTTGTGTTTTTGAGTGACTTTGGGCCTGCCTATGGTGAGCTAGGAGTATTTTAGAAAAACTCTCTATGAAAAATACCCTAGTAGTTCCACTCCAATGCGCAGAAGGATGTGTTCCATGCGATTGGTTTCTGCAAAGTTTGCAGATTCCGGCCTTTCGTTGTAGCGGCAATCCCCCACGGAGTGAATCAGGAAGGTGGTCAGTCGGACCGCGACGACGAATAGTAGCTTAGTTGGCCATATTTCAAGTAGAAGAGATGCCCGGGGAGGGAGCAACGATAGTAGGATAGTTCGAACAAACTGCAAAATTTTCGCCTCGACTGAGAGTACAGCGTGAGCTTACACGTCCTTCGCAGATGCAAATTTTCGCCAGTTTCGTAAACATCCTGCGACATACCGGAAATCGCGCGTTGTAGGTCAGCCAGTAAAAATAAATTTGGTGTTAGCGTCGTACCGAAAGGTTTTCACCATTTCCAGGTTGAATTGGTTGAAATACTTTGCGCGACAATTTCCCCCTCATCTGTAGCTCGTCAGAAATGCTTTACAGCGCATGCTACATAATTCTATGATGCACTGATAATTCTGGTTCTGGTAATTCTGTTCCACAGTCCACTTGAGCGGCCTTTTAGTGTGACCTGACTTGACTAGCAATAATGCCATCATTGCATTGGTAACTTTATAGGACAACAGCAACACATCTTCGGCGGCAGTCACTCTCCCAAAACTACACCCTATAGCTCTAACCTTACCCATAACTCCTCTATAGAAAGCGTAGGCCTATTTTCTGCCATGTCGGTGTTGTCCTATGGTAATAAAGGCTGTTGTACTTCTCAATGTTGTATGTTAAAGGCTAAACGTTGGGATGCAATTGTCGTCACCTGCAATACAAGATCACTAGCTGAATCTGTCAAGGAAGGTTAGTATTTCACTTTGCAAATTGAAGCTACTTTTACTCGTTTTGTACTGTTAGTGGTAGTAAATATTGGAAAAGAGGGCATAATTTCTGGAAAGGAGAAAGAAAAGGACACCCGTTAATTTTTTTCCTTATTTGATTTTTGCTGCATTTACACAGACTCACAGTATACACACGCACTGCTGGTGCATATGCAAATCATGCAAGCATAATGTGGAGCTTCAAAAACTTGTGAACCAAGTTTTACAATAAATGATTCAGTGTTAAATCTGTGTTGTCCATTTCATGATACATTTTAGAGAATAGAATCCAGGATACCTGCAGGCTTGCTGGTGGTCCATGGTCATGCTCCATTTGTGTCATTCTGTGGAACATTTATTGTACTCTCTTCCTCTATCGCTTTCTGAGTCCTTGTAGTGTGTTCCCAACACGGCAACACAGTGTTCTATGCTTCAACTTTAATTGAGCCAAAGCACATATTGTTCATTATTAATAAAATTAAAATTAATGTAGCCTACCATAGTCTACTGGTCTCGCTATCTGGAATGACGCCTGCTGTGACATCCATTCATTTCCCTTGCAGCCAGACACAAGAGGATTACTGTAGTTACCTGGCGCTGTCAACTTACTCTAAGGAAGAGTAGCCACTTTATGAATATGGTACCGTACCATAATCTATAATGGTGCTATATGGAATACACTGAACTGATTTCATAACTGCTGAAGACGTATTTGCTATCAAGGCATTTCTACGCACCCTGTGCAAGATACAAGAATGGTGATCTGATTGGCACATGGTTGTTCCCTTCCTGGTCATCCACAACAATATATATGTCGGTATATATATTTAGTTGCCTGCCAATGCTGTGGCCTCTTTATCACGTAGACTACTATGCAGCGCCGTATTACAGTGCCCACAAATCCCACTACCGTTAGACTTCAAAAGCCTTCCAGCTCCTTCGGCGTCTCCTTGTCCAGCCTGCATAATGCACACATGATATGCATATGCACCAGTAGTGAATGTGTATATCATGTGAGTCTGTGTAAATGCAGCAAAAATCAAACATAGACAAAAACAAACAGTGTTCTTTCCTATGCGCTGTAATACCGTATATACTCGCCTATAGGTCGCACCACCGTATAGGTCGCACCATGAATTTTGTGTTAAAAAAGTTGAATTTGGGGTTGACTCGCAGATAAGTCGAACTGGAAATTTTGGGACTTGAAAGGCCCTTTCCCTAGCTTTTTTGTACAGATAACCAGTACATTCAGACCCCTAACCCTGTTTGAGAAATGACAAAAATATAATGCTGCATGTGCAGAAGACAACATGGTTTGATTACGTGAGCAGAAATTACTGGTGCATGACCTTGTGCTATTGGTTGTTTTGATATGTGCGTGCACGAGTGCATGCACGCAATAGCCGATAAGTTTCGCTTTTGTTCCGACTTGGTGGAAATTTTCACTCAGGTATGACCACCGTATAGGTCGCACCCTAGTTTTTGGACGAAAAATATGAGAAAAAAGTTGCGACCTATACGTGAGTATATACGGTAACTTTAGCTATCCCGCTTTCCGTATTTCTTTTCCTGACCATCTACGGCACTAAGGCTGTCCTAGTCCTCTGTTTTCACTACGGCATAGTGGTTGAGAAGCATTGCCGAGGATTTAATATCTTGTGCCATTTTTAGAACTTCTCCTGCGTCAGAGGATTGGCTGTCTTCCAGATGACGCCATTCTTCTCTGTGTGGATGACCCTCAGGAAGGTCTTGGCAGTGGAGGAGCTACATTGAATGCCTTGTTGGTCATCACTGAGCATCTCTCTGCAAGAAATAATCTAACGGTTAGTTCATATTTATCTATCTAGTTGCGTATAACTGGATAGGCCTATTTGCCCAGCTGTTACTGGAGTTCATTATTAAAAGAGACACCACAGCTGAGGCAGACACATCTTGCTAAAAGGTAGCTATGTATAAGTAGACTACACTAGCTTATGGTTGTCCCAACTGAAGGTAACCTTTGACACTTCACTGATACTAGCTCATGCCTCAATGCCCCTGGACCTGTACCTGCAGCCCTATTAATTTTCAGCTATACATATAGCGAAGGTTGTAATTGCTATGTCAGAGCGATTCCACAACGAGTGAATTGCTCACGTACAATTTAGAGTTCCCTATGCCGACGTGAGTTTTCGATGCAACCTCCTCAACCAAAACGAGCCTGTCTCCAAAGATTAAAGCTGCTGATAGTGTTGATGAAAGTAATATTGATGATTCGAAGGCAGGACATAAATTAAGTAAATCGATGAAATGAGGTAGATCACCACAGGCTACAGTAACTCGCAGTTGCAGCATGGTCGGTATAAAACAGCATTAGCGGCGATCGCGCACCGTGGAGTCTTAAACAAGAACTGAGGTTCCTCTGAGCTCTTGCTCGAAACAAGAGTTGACTGGGGGTCAAAGGTTTCTACACGATTGACTGATCAAATCATCTCAGAAAGACCAGGCTACTCCATACTGCAGTAACATGGCTCGCCGGGGCTAATTTTGACTTTACAGTAAATGCCATACATTAGTTCCGCAACATAATTATATACAAACTTACAAACGATAAAGCTTCCACGTCGGGGAATATTGATTATAACGAATGTCACAAATTCAAACACAAATATCGATATATTAAGACCGAAAGCTTCACCATTTCTACACCATATGCCAAGCTTAATTAACACAGTGATTAGGGGTCCAGCATGGCCTACTTTATTTCCGGCCTGATTTATTACATTCGGCCAAGAAAATTAGTGGGCTGATCTCCGATTGTTCGACGAGAGCGCTATAGCGTAACGAGTCCCTACCTCCAATATGGCCTACTAACTGAAGTAAAATGCTTAAGATTACCTTGTTCATGTTTAATTACATTGATAAAATGAGCTTCGCGACATTGCAAATGGAAATCTGCAGTTGAAAATTTTCCTTTACATCTCTAATGTCGACAGATCGTAGCAAAAACATATAGTAACCATGTTGATAATGTAGGAATGAAATGCATACAATCTCTACACGACTGCAGATAACTGCAGCAGAAAAATCACAGTATACCTAACGATAGGCCTACTGGTTTTGAAACAAGAAATATGCAACTGAATACACGCAGTGAAACTTACTGTACGAGTGTCTGTACATACATACTGAAGTAAAATGTATAAGATTACCTTGTTCATGTTTAATAACATTGATAAAATGAGCTTCACGACATTGCAGATGGAAATCTGCGGTTGAAAATTTCCCTTTACATCTCTAATGTTGACAGATCGCGGCAAAAAATTACAGTAACTTTGTTGATAATGTAGGAATGAAATGTATAGAATCTCTACACGATTGCAGAAACCTGCAGCAGAAAAATCACAGTATGCCTAACGATAGACCAGACTAGTTTTGAAACAAGAAATATGAAACCGAATATACGCAGCTTGACACTTACTGTACGAATGTCTGTACGTATGGCCTAATAGGCCTAATAAAGCCGGGAATCGCATTACAGTCCCGGAAACCGTCCAGTAAATCAGTGTTGATTCCTAATGATATTGGTTCAACTCATCTTTTCCATGCACAAGGTATAAAAACCATGCCAGAAAATGTAACCATCATTACTCGGTGGCCTACTTGAATGTCAGCTCCTAGCTAGTCACACAAGCCAGTGTTGCGTTTGCATGCCCTTAACCACACACGAATACCGTTCAGTTGGCCGAGTGCTTTAAACTGTCCGCCTTCTGATCTGGAGGTTCCGGATTCGATTCCCGACCGGGTCAAACCAAAGGCCAGTTATGGCCTGAGTAGGGCCGTGAATGATCCGAAAACCGCCATGTGTACACATGCCAGTGTTGCGTTTCCATGCCCTTAACCACACACAAATACCGTTCAGTTGGCCGAGTGGGTTAGACTGTCCGCTTTCTGATCGGGAGGTTCCGGGTTCAATTCCCGACCAGGTCAAATCGAAGGCTTTAAAATTGGTATCCGTTCCTTCCCTGCTTGGCAGTCGGTATCGGGAGGTGCGGAGAGCCGTGATTGTAATAGTGATCCGGGCTATAAGCCGGAAGTATTGACACATATACCGTGAGCATTGACCTGGCGTGCATGACCTTAGGTCTCTCCAAGGAATTTCAGCAACTTTAATGCTTTTGTAGAATCAGTAGATCCCTTAGTTAGTGACCTTGAATAGCTTATAGATGGCATAGGTAAGATGGATCCAAGAAGTCTGTATGCTTGTACTTGTGTAAACATGGAGTTTAACAGCAAACAGTTTCTTATCAACTCAATTGTGTAGACCGGCTGTGCATGTTTTGAAGTTCATCCAACAAAGTCTAGTACATCAATGTTGTCCAAATGACTAGGAAAATTAGTAAGCATTAGGCTCTTTCTTGTAAGCCTTTGTGACCCATTGTAAGCCGAGTTGGAAATGGCACATCGGCACCACAGCATAGCATTGTTGCTTTACCTTTATTTATGGCATTCACGATTCAGTTGGGCCTGCTGAAAAAGCGCAACAGCTATCTGTACACCATGTACAGTACGTAACGTAAGTCTAACTGCAAGAAGTACACATGGCCTAAAGTGAGCCATGAACTGCTACGGTTACAGCCCGTAACTTACAGGTGATGCGGTACTAACAACACAATGCAGTCGCAGCGACGGAAGCGAGCGTATTAACGGTATAATCCAACATTTTACCTATCTCTACAAAGCTCACAACTAATTGAGGGGTAGTTACCTCTTAAATAACTCCGTTAGCAAACTACCTTACAGTATAATGCAATACCTCACTGGAACAACGTTAACGCAGCGACGAAAACGAGCGCTAGAGCGCCAGTTCATATCAAAGGCGTCTTGACCTTTAAGTGTGACGCAATAGCACTCTCGACAAAGAATCCATGGCCCACTAATTTTCTCTCGCGAATGTGATAAATCAGGCCGTACCTAGAGTAGGCCATGGGTCCAGACTCCAGACACATTCGCCAAGGTCATTGCAAAGAGGTGAATCAGGATCAATTTGAAATGTTTTTATTCCTGTTTTCTTCCACAGGAAAAAGCAATATCAGTTTATGTATTGGGCGATCTAAGTAAATTGGCTTAGATGCCCTTTTTCCTTCGTCAAAGACCTCTCTCGCTCCCATCAAGAGATGAGTTTTCTCACTGGTCCGTCATCAGCTGAACACATTTTATCAACTAGAGCTAGTCGTCATTGGTTGCTGGAGCTATTATCATCTGAGAGAAGTTGTCTCACATTACTGATATTTTTGCACGATGACAGCTATATCGCTGCTCCAAATCTTCAGGCAAATGGTTATCCCATCCCAAATCCGATCTACAACAGGCTTTAATATTAGTATACCTTCTAACAAACTGGAGACAAAAATTGCTCATCTGGTAACAGGATGGTCGTGTAATTTTATATCAAAACGTAACACGCGTCTACGTCTCATATTAGTCCTAATGTTCAGTGACATGGTAACACATCAACATTCGAGTGCAGTTCCTTGTATTTGGTTGACCAATTTTCCTCCGGTATAGAGTCCACAATTTTTTTGCTGTTTGACAGAAGCTTCCACAGTCTCATGTTGAACTCATTACATAGAGATCTAATCCTCTCTACCAGGTGCACAATTTTGCTAACGGAATCCTTTGACATAATTCCATCATCAACATAGAAGTCGTCTCTGATGAAGTTTGTGGCCTCCACTTCAAATTCTGCTTGTCCATTATCAGCAGCTCTCTTGAGCGCAAAATTTGCAAAGCCTAGTGAACTCGTTGCGCCGAACAAATGGACTTTCAATCTGAATTAGGTCATTTCACCATTTTTGATGTTGTCGTTTATAATTCACAAAAGTCTTAGCAAGGCACGGTACAGTTCAGAAACATAAAATTGGTGAAACATAGCTTTGATGTCCATGAACAGTGTGACGAAAGCTTTTCTGGCCCGACAAAGGATCCCCAGTACTTCGTCAGAATGACCAGATCAGCTGACAAGTAACAATGCGTCATTAAGAGAAATTCTGCAATAGGGTGCTGAACAATCATGCACAACTCTTGCATTGTCAGGCTTTCGTGAGGGTACACACCAAGATGGGGTATGTAATTTACTTTCCCATCATCCAGGTCGATGTCAGTTGGTGGGATATGTTCTGCCCGATTCTTGAGTATCTTTCGCATGTACCTTAGGTCACGTAGTCTTCTTGCAGTTTATTGTCTCGGAGCAGGCGTTTTATCAGTTGGTTCAATCGTTTTATTATAGGCATTTCAATTTGCAACAATTATTCTCCCAATTTATTAAGCGAAATAGAGAATTTTAAATTTCTTTAGCTATAACTAACCTCTTTCTGATTCTTTTTCAAGGTTGTGTCATCTGATATATTGAAGGATTCGCGGATTCTTATCATACATTTGGTGAGTGCGTTTAATCAGTACCAGAAAAGTGTATGACATTTATATCACTGTCCATATTTTGTGTGTCTGCCTAGCTTCTTCTTTCATTTAATTCTGTCCGCAAATGAAACAAGGAGACCTGAACGAAATAGGATATCTGTACACTTGGTGGTATTGCAGTTACCCCGTCAGCACACTGAGGTTCGTGCGGGGGAAGCAGGCGACTTGTCCAACCTGCGTAATATACAAATCTTGCTCGCACCATCTGTTTCTCTGCGTGCTGGCATGTGTGTGTGTGTGTCTGTATCGTGTGAGTCTGCGTTGTAAGTGCAGTAAAAGACAAAGACAAAAAGAAACAACATCATATTCCTTATAATTGCAAATTATATATCAACTTGCATTAAATGTATGTTGATGAATGATGATCTTCTCCATGAATCAGGGCAGGTTTTACTCCCATGACCCATGTGGCAGAGCATTTATATGCCTCCCTGTTACAACAAAAGATGAAGAAATGACGCATGTGATGACAAATTTTGATGCTTTGTACAATCTTGTCACAAACAAGGTAAGCAGAGATTCAGCAATTTTAGACACCTGTCGTTTTCAATTTTTTAGTGACTTTTAGTGGCTTTCATCTATGATTTGCATACTGTTAGAAGTTGTTGTTTGAATTGAATCACCCAGCTGATTATGTCAGAGTAGAGTAGGATATCACTGTCACAAGTCCACATGATTAATAATAAAGTGGCCTCCGACCTCTGTGACAATCTTGCTGATGAATAATAAAGCAAATCGATTAATGCTACCCATAGATGAAATGGTGAGACCAATTTCACTGGTGATGCAGATTGATCTTGCCAGTCATGCTGTTCAACAGTATTGTAGTGGTGAATAGATCCTAGTATACACCAGCGATTCCAAGAGATACTAGCAAGAGAGAGATACATGTAGAGCTAGTCCTGCATTTAGGGCATGCATAGCATATAGACTTATAGGTATATTGAAGGTGCACTAGGGGTGTGGGGATCTCCCCTGTTTATGAAGAATTTGGGTGAGCCCAATTCTTCTGCCCCAATACCTATAAGCGGATAATTTTAGTTGGTCATCAGATGTATTCGTATAAGTAAAGCACTTTAAAACATGAATCATGATACACATTGCATTGCATTGCGAGTGAGGGGCCAGCCAAAAGCGTGGCGTCTATCTGCTCAATGGCATGCACGTCTCTCTCTCAGCCTAGTATACAACCTCTTGTAATCGTTAATACTACGTGAAACTTGTGCGCTCCTTCCAAGGGAACAACTACTACTAGGGTATTAGCTAGTGTTTATTAGGCTAAGGTAATAAAGATTCGGCCATCCATCACTACTCATGTGGACTGCATGGGACGGGAAACAGGATCGGTCTACATCGCCTCAGGGACATAGGTTAAGCATAACCTGTATCTTTGCCGACTACGTTACGACTACTAGGATCTATTCACCGCTACAGTATACCATGGGCTGCTGGTACAAATTGGTACCATTCATCAGAAATTTGGCCCTGACATGTTTTTTCTAATAAAAATAAACTACGCACGTGTCCAAGGGTACTTGAGTCACTTTGTGTGATGGATGAAAGACGCGTACTTGGCATGTGACTCGAAACAATGACTTCAGAGCAACTGCTATTGGCCGACAGGCTTAGAATTTGGCATTTATGTCCCGCGAATTCAAACCCATATACATATTTGTATCTATTGAGTTGAATGTGAGAGAAGAATGTCATGAAATTCCTAACTGCTTTGATCACTCATTGTGCTCAAAAAGTTATGTTCCTATTGCTGATATCATGGTGATATATTTTTATTCCTCTGTGTTCAGTTCAATTCAAGATCACCACCTGGTGTTTGGGTTTGTAGTGGTGATATGATACTACAGCTGCCTTTAGATGCAGGTAAACTTTACAATGTGTATGACTCTTAAGGATATCAATTTGAGATGTACCAATGAATCGGTATCGACAGTTGGAGTACCAGGCATAGTATCTGTACTATGATACCAACTAAAAGCCGATACTCTACTTCTTAAAAGGGTATGATATTGCTCAAAATATCTGCTATACACTGACAAGTATTACAATTTTCACCTGACGAAGGAGCGAAGCTCCGAAACCTAGTGAATGTTCTATTCTCAATAAACTAAGGCTGGGTGCTAAATCTGTGGTGATCTTCTTTACAATATCTATTGATCGTCCGCAATCGGCTCCACTACACTCAATTTTACAGTACAAATAATAGTAGGGTATTTTGTAGCGGTACCAGGAATTTGAACTTTGACTTGATGACCAGTACAGAAATTGGAGCTGAGGGCCACATGTTGCTTACAAATAGTCCTGTTCTGCTTCTGCATTACAATTGGCAAGTTGACGCACCGGTCGATGGTCCGCAACGCTGGTAGTTCAATTTAAACCACCAGTCAAAACACCAATATGCGCTGCAATATGACTCCAACACATCTATTCCTGAAGTCTATGACTATCTTTTCTAGAGTTGAAGGTGGAAACTGAAAATGTATGGAAAGGTGTTTGCTGCATATCAGTTCCTGCTGACGTTCACTATGCTTGCAAGCATGGAGTATATAAAATTGGTAATCAGGTGTGCAATAATAATCTGTATCTGTAATCCGTATTGTATCATCATGTTAGACAATTTAAATACTTTGGTCATATGCTATCAAACCTTTTATCATGTTCAGCTTTTATCCACCATCAAATAGCAAGCTCTTACGCAAAATCAAATGACTTGAAATCAATTCTGCTTGACATAAGAATATTTCTATCTACCCGAGTTAAGTTACTTGAAGCATGTGTGCGTAGTCGTGTACTGTACTCAGTTCAGGCCTGGCAATTGAATGCAAGTGAAATGACAAAACTTGAGTCAGTAATCAGTATATGGAATGGTTTTCTACGCCGCATGGTGAAAGGTGGTTTTAAAAGAAAAAACATACCTAAAAGCAAAAACGATATATCCATCAATGAAAATGAAATAAATATCTCTTATGAATTAGGTAATGCTAAAATTCCTAAAATTACTTGAGCTATGTAGCATACTTTAAATGATGGTTTTGACAAAAGCGATTTATTTCAATTGTTCAAGTAATTTTAGGAATTTTAGCATTACCTAATTCATAAGAGATATTTATTTCATTTAGCTCATGTCATGAGGATAGCTCATGTCGCACGTCTTGATAATGGAAGTTTACCAAAGAAAATTTTGTTCTCCAACTATAACCGCCTGTCCAACGGTTGCAGTAAATTAGCTAAACTCATGAGCGTCAACAAAAGTCAACTCAGACACACCACGATTGATATTGAAAATTTTAAGCACCGTAGAGCGGGGTTACTTGGGACTTGAAGGGTAACTTGAGACAAATGGGGTCGCCGGCTAAAAAGTTGTGCCTTTAAATTGAAACATTATTTTCATTTGATGTTTTCTGTGCAGGTTGCATCTATGTCTTACTGTATTTACTACAAATAAATGAGAAGTACAGAGAAGCAGCGAAGTACGAAAAACGCAAGCGTGTAAACGTTGAGCCTGGCAAGGGCGTGCGTGCTGAGGCCATAGCTAGTACCAGCCAAATAACTTCAACAGAGAAAAATCTAGGAAAGCCAAAGCGAAAGAATTTTAACTGCAAAAAGAACAGAGTGAGAAGAGTAATGCAGGTGGAGAGCGACAGCACAGAAGAGAGTAGCTCAGACGAGTCGAATATTCATAATGACAGTTCAAACAATCAGTTTGATTCTGAATCAGAAAGTCTACTTGCAATTAATTTAGAAGTGGATGGAGGAGACGATGTAGTTTCAATGAGGCCTACTGAAGGATCATGGGTAGTTGTACGCTACTCTGCAGGAAAGAGGAACATGGGTAAATATTTCTTAGGAAGAGTAGAGGAACGTGATGGTGATGAGAATAGCGTCTCATTTATGAAATGATCTTTTGCCAAAAGATTTACATGGCCAGAACAAAAAGATGCTGATCTTATCAATGATCGTGAGGTCGTTGCGATTTTGTCAGAGCCTTCGGTTGGACCAAGGGACGTCTTGATTTTTGACATGGGTATATTATCCAAATACTTCCCATGCTAATGATAATATCTTATTATGTTGATTTGATGTTTTTCGTTGTAAAACGTAGCTTAAGACGCATTGCTGCTACCGCTTCGTTCAGTTGGCTTTCTGCAATTTCATGCCATGATTATTTACATGTTATTCCATGGCATAAATTTTTGGTTTCTCGCAATAGTCTGCTAAACATTTTTAAAAATATTTATACTGTCCCAAGTAACTTCTACAACGGCTGTACTTGCTAAAAACGCCTTAACACAGCATGTGTCCCAAGTTACTACCTGCTGCTGGTAACTTGAGACACCTTCATTTTTTTTAAATGAGGGTAAATATTTTTTAATGAAATAATTTTGGTATATTCAAAAACAAGGTACATATAGGTACCTTTTAACAATATAAATGTCTCATCTAAAGCGTTCGTATTAAAATTCAACAACAACCCAAAAATTGTCCTAAGTAACCCCGCTTTACGGCAACTTCTTTTTCACGACATCTGAGGAAGTGGAAGCGCCTGATGAGAACTTAGTTCTCCAATAGGAATTTTTTATAATGATGATGATGTGTGACGTGCACTCACGCACAGTCAATTCCAATTATTATATTGTATGTATTGGTGCTGTATCAATTCTATAAGGGCAATGAATGCAGCCTGCTTGAAATTCAGCGCCTGGCATATATATATTTCACTGTACTGGTATACCAATCCTTTGCTTTTAGACATCTTGATGAATGTGACTCACAGGTTTTTTCTCTAGTATGCTATATAGCTATGCCATAGACTTTTTCAGATGCCTTGAGCCATGTCAAACTTGATCCTTGCATGAATTGCTTAGTAAACCTTCTGCTACTTTGGTTTGTTCCGGCCGTCACTCCGACCTGCAATATGCAATAACACTAACCAGATCCATAATTATCTTATTCACAGTAAATCTATTATGGTAAGGGTATACACAGGCCAAAATTCCTAAAGTTTTACTTGATTTTATGAATCATTATTTTGACCTAGTTCATCTAAACAGAAATAGGGATTGGCATCAGTTTATTTTCTTTGGCAAATTGACTTAATTTTCCATTAGATTGTCCTGTCGTCCAAGTTCATCTCACTCACACCAGATCACCTCTTCTATCATGTGTCCATGGCGATGTGTTTTTCTGAACATTCCAATTCTAGGATTCTGTGGACGATATTATCTTCCAAGGCAGTGAAGAGGAAATAAGCGGATGCACAATATTGAAAGATCAAGTTTCGCTTGTCTCTGGAGTTGTTTTCATTTCTAGTGAGGTCGGTTGATTGTGATGATGCTGTGGGTGTTAGGATTCACAAGTTGATTGATTGTGATCCGCTGCGGCAATCCGATTGGAGATGTTGAAGGTTGAAGAAGACGGTTTTCAAATTGATTTCAGTGTGTGCCGTGCATTCTTCAATTTTCTACCTCTTCAATTGGATTGTCACAGCAAATTACTCTGCTCTAAACTTTCTGACCTAGTGGCTACATCCTAATCCTCTTCTATCACAGCTTTCCTCATATCCCTACTTAACAAAAGACTTTTCTTCTGGCGGGATCGGCAAGAAACTTCGTTCAGCCCTTCCCCAACCTGTATCCACTAACTGGGTGTATATTTTAGACTGCTGGAAAATTGCTTTCTCTTCACTCTTGGTCGCCTGTTGATGCCTGTACATACATGGGACTAGATAGCGGAGAAGAACCAATCCAGGTAATGGTACTTTAAAATTGAAGGGTTACAACACTCATTCTTTAGGTGCTTTAATTATGCACTCCAATTTACGGTTTACTCGACTCGAGTCACTTAGTGTGAATGACTCGATTTAACTCGAGACTCGGCAAAAAAATTTGAGCATGTCATAAATCAAGTCAGTAATAAATTGGTCTCACAGCATTTTTATCAAATTAATTCTCCAACTGAAAGTTCGTTAGATTTCGGAATCAACTAAAAATAAATTTGGCACTGGATGTCAAATACCCATAAATGTTGGGATATAAGCAGCTACTTTTTCCGCCGGCAAGAGCCCTGTGGCTTATACTAGTATTTTTTCGGATTTCGAGACATGAAAGGGGCTAGAATTGCCATTATGACGGGTAAGGAAACAGGCGACTCTAACCAAAGATCACGCTATCGCAATTCTCGATCACTTTGCAACTTCCAATCATCGCAAAGACGCAAACATATCTTGTGCATCGTTCATTAGCAACTCGCATCGCCTTTAGGCTCCGGTCACCAACCTCCAGCAGGCTACCACGCGACATTCATCAAATGCATTCTCTCAAGCTCTCAATCACTCCACCCTCACAGACGCATCAGGCTACAGTTTCGCAGCGGTTCAGGCCTTTCTCATTAATGCAAGGCTGGGCGGTGTATCTGTAGCATATCTTCTTTATGATATCTGTTGAACCTCTGCAACCATCTCCATTATAGTCTTCAGTGTATAGTCTTCAGTATCAACCAATATTTTATCAATACCGACGCTGTCAACTGTCAACTCTCATAGTCAACACTGATACACCAATACATTTATGATATCAGTTATATATTTTTTCTTAGATTTCCTTGTATTTTGACATTCTCCTTTGCATGGCAAGTGATGTTGATCATGAAGATTTTGTTCATGGCAAAAGGAGCTGTTCATTTGGCCATGCAACTACAACGAAGAAGTATCGTAATATGGAGACTGTTCGTAAATTGCTTTGGGATTGTTTAAGAACCACACCTATTTCAGCAGGTTGTATTATCATTGGTTTTATAACATATTCAATCATTACCTTGGCACAGTCGTAAGCGTAACATTTCATTGAAGTTGTGATTCTCCATGCAAACTTTTTTATGTTGTCGATAAAAATGTGCGGTGATATTGTATCCTCAAATTTCAGAAGGTTCGTTATTAATGTGGTTAATCATTTAGTGTTGGTTCTTTCTAGTCATGTAATCCTACACTACGTACATTACGGTACCATACCGTGTGTTATGGACAACCGTACCGATAGGTAGCATCGCTCAGCGTGTTAGCAAATGATACTGATATCTTGTTGGTATAATTTACTCTAGAAGTGTCAGATATTGAAGGCTGGGATTCCTCTCTTGTATTGCTTGTATTGCCACTATTTTGATGCAATATATCCTCATATCTGTGCTCGTATGCACATATTTATGGCTCACTGAACATTGATGTGTGAGGTTTGACTACTGAACAATACTTCTACTGCATTACCCAAGTGAAACCGGGCTAACTAGCTAGTTAACAATTATCAAATGTAACATCTGCTGTGGGCCCATACTTTGTGGGGTCCTTTGCTTTCTAACATGTAACTACATATAAAATCCACTTACCACTATGAAAATTATATTTGTTGGTTGTCCAAGGCTAGGAAAAGTTGCAGTCATTGACACACTAGTCCTGTTTCAGCATTTATGTGAATAGGAAGTACACCGCATTATATATCTCATTTTGAGTTAAAAGGTCCGCCTCCAGACTTTATTACAGGTCCCATGCAGTGTAAATCTGACCATGACCACTGACTATGTGCTTTATTGTGCAGAACAAGTTATGCTTCAGTTCAGTCTTGCTGATGGTATAAATCGATACTGCCATAATTGGTAGGGATAGTACAAGCTTGTTAGCGAACACCGAATCCAAAGTGATGACATCACAAATGCTTGTACACTGAGGCATTCATTGTCAGAGTCGCGTGCCCTAACCAGTTCCCCCTTGACTGTTGGTATCAAGAAATTACTTGTACAATGCCTTTATCATGACCTGATAATGGAAAAACATTCCACGCTCAGACATTGCCATGGTGCGATCTGAACATGAATCGAATGAATTACGCAATATTTTGTTCCAAATCAAACTCGATTCCTGAGTTCGTACTATTTCTAACAATTTGCCATTGCGACGATAAATTTATTGGCCAAAATATATCATTTCATTACAAGGTTATTATATTATTATTATTATTAGTGTCACCTGCCGAATGTCATACATGTATAATTATATCCGGCATGTGATAAACCCCATTCAAAAAATTAATTGTGCATTTCTCTTTTAGTTGTTGTAAAATCTGGAACTCATCAATATCTCGATATAGCTGACTCACCGCGATCTTATGCAGAAATATTAAAAGCACCATCCCTTGTCGCTCACCCACATTATTCCTCTGCAAACCATTGTTTTGCGTTTTTGAAGGTGAGTTCATTAATTTCATAATAATTCCAGCCCTCACATTAAAAAAAGGTGATACCCATATAACTGATGTGTTGCCCAGTGATTTGTATGCCACATGTACTTCCTGATGCAACCCTCCCTATTTTTCTGTACTTGCAACTGACCATGGGTATGGTTATTGGTTGTGACATTTTCAAGGTTGGCCTTCTGTCCAGGCATTACGACTTTCTGCCGAGCCAAGCTGACCAAACCGTGAATATGGCTGAAAGGCTGGTGAAATAATTTGATATACTACCCAATCTTCAGTCAGAGTGTCTTCACACTAAATACCTGAAATAAAACAGCAACTATCCAATAGTGACAAATAGAGTTTGTTCATCGGCCTGTGCCGGCAGCACATTGCACCACTTACGGTTGATTGGACCAATGTAATGCAGTATTTTGCATGACCAGACCTGTATCAGATCCAATGTAGCAAGTCAAGTTTGATCGTAGTTTATTCTTCTGATATCAGTTGTAAAAGCCGCAAAATATCTCATAGATATTCGCCGTAGATTATTCTTCTGAGTGGGGCGAGACTGAAAGAGGGTGTACGAGGAAATCTCTGGGGTACGAGTACGAGTAGGTGATTAGGAGATGGTTGGCTAGGGGATATGCTAGCCAGTGTAGTACCGAGTGGTCAGCCCATAGCAACGCCATGAATTTAGCGATACATATTATTATCAAACTGAATTCAACAGGACTAGTAGAAACTTTGATAAAATCCTCCCGAGGGTAGTAAGAAGTTCAATTTGGTTTATTTTGTAAAAGGCGTTAGCTTTTCATCGTCTCCTTTAAGGGAATGTTAGGAAATAGGCTCTTGATATCAAAGGAGCAGAGAAATTCATCATGGGAATCCCGATCATCCGATGATGGGAATCAATTTTGTATCCCTTGAGTATCGAAGCAAAACTATAAGGATCACATAAGCAGCAGATCAGAATTAAAATAATTAAAGACAGTTATAAAAACATTATTGAGCCATTTAGCTAGTTGGCACTGGGACGAGTTAGTCATTGACATAGGCCTATCCAGTGAGTCTTCGAAAATATATGATGAACGATGATGCGTACATGATGAATGTATTGTTGCAAGCTGCCCATAAATAACTAGTTCCATTGTACAATGCATAAGGAATTGAAAAATATAATTGTCACAACCTTGGTCATTTATGATATGTCATGCTCATCAAGCTTTCATTTCTCAGGGTAACCAGGATGTGTCTGAAAAATGCATCATCATCAATTCAATAATCGGTAAGAATGTGAAGTTGAATGAAGGAGCATTAATATCTCATTCACATCTGGGGGTGAGTTTTATTCAGGACTATTCACAGACGGATAGACGTTTTTGCTGCTGATGTTTTCAGGCATCTTTCCCCAGGTATACATTTACCCAGACAACCAGTTCCCTTTATTAAAAAGATGCCAGTGGGCCCTACCGACAAAATCACACAAACCATCTGTTGTTCATACGAATTTCGATTGACACAGTCAGGCTCAACTCGTCTGCAACTGCTAAATTTCCAACATTGGCACGTCAAGACAGGGGAAATGGGAACAACATATTTAGCCTTCGTTATATGCTTTTAAGGCTGTTAATATTCGCAACTGGTCTGGTAAGATTGACTTTTGATATAAGATTGGGAATTGCTGTTTATCGACATAAAGTGTCACCGCAATGTTTGAATGTTTTGATAAATTTATTGGAAACTTCACAAGCTCTCAGACCTCTGCTCCATAGTAAGAAATCTGAAAAAAAACTTTACAGCAGTCTTGCGTATGTATGCAGGAACTGAAACATAAAGTTACGCAAATGCTGTGTCTGAATCTGAATTCATGCACTGCGTGACACATGTGCTCGTAGAAGGGTTTGAAACATCAACTAATGTAGTACCGGTAGAATATTCAGTTATGTGCATGCATGATTCATCATTAGTAGTCGTTTGCAAGTCTATTACATGTTCTGCCATTTACAGGGGTCTTTCACAATAGGGAGGAACTCTGTCATTATAGGTATTGATGAGCAAACTTCAATGGAGATGTCAGACATTCCTGACAACAGTTATATTTTAGGTAAGTTTTTTTCACACAAATGAGTACGTAGCACCGTGTTGATCTCATTTATGCAGCCGTAAACAACAAACCGTTTGAGTCAAGTCCATGACCAAGTCAATGTTTCCGGGTCACAAGTTAAGTCGAGTCATTAATACCAAAAAGCCAAGTCGAGTCTTGAGTCTTTCAACATTTAAAAATTTGAGTCGCCAAAGTCTTCATAATTATCCGAGTCTTTCAAAACATCAAAAATTTTAGAAAAAACTATAGCACGCCACCCAATCAGATTAATGATTTGTCAGTATACAGTGATTGATGACAGATTCATTGGTTAAGAAGTGGAAAGAAAAAATGTATAAAGGAAATGGCGACTAAAACCAATTTGATTAACTGGCTTAATTTATGACATTCAGTCAAGGGTCCACTATCATATCCCAGTCATGTCGAGTGGGACGCTTCTAGTAACTCTAGCCATCGGAAAAAGATGACTTGAGTCGTCCTATACTGGCCTACGTCGATAAATTAATATTAGTAGTCTAGGAGCCAGCACATTTTTCGTGGACCAACCTTTAATAATAACTGCTCGTTTGGCCCCGTCGTTTACCGAAATGTTGCAAGGTCCACAGGTCTGCATACTAAACACCTTTAATTCTTTTATAATGAAAATATGATATGAAATCTGCCTTTGAGAAATCCGTGATTCCCGAACAACCGTGCTGTATGCTGCATGCCGGCAACAATGTTAGATACAACCAAGCTGCCCTGTAATCCGAATCCAAATCTCACGAACAGTTGATTGGTAGTTGCTAATCACTGATCTAGTACCAGTATGTATGAAAGGAGCGGAAACTTCGATATCTGCTTTGAAGCATCGATATATAAATTATGTATTTGTCAGGCTGCAATATCACTCTGGCTGGTGTCGGTAACAAGAAAGTGTTCTGCAGCTTGTGGAATTGCAAGGAGCAAAGTGTATGTTGTGAATGAAATCAGTACTTTACTATCTCATGAAATATATAGGTTGACATATTTATTAGTTCTCTGACGACTTGTCACACTTACTTGATAATACAATTGAAGATGAACAACCTGCCGAATGTATTCCAAGAAACAGTTTTCTGCGCTATGCATTCAAGGAGGCACAACCTGTTCCATCTTGGTGAATATTATTTTGTGTCATACTTTTACGATAGATACTAGAGAGTGTGACCACATCTTTAACATCCGGCTGAATTTATTGGATTTGACAATTTCATCAAATCAATATCCATTAACTTTTATAATAGGAAAACAGCTGCTGATGGTCGTTGCAGTTACAGATGGAATGAGTATTTTTGATGCTTTCTAAATGATTCTTCGACTTATCTAGGAGTGACCTCTGACAATGGTTTTTTCCAAGAAATATTCCGATAACTTTGATGAAATATATGTAACAGTCCAGTATTACTAACTAGATTTATGACTTGAGAAGACTTGAGTTTAGTCTCCAATTCTCGAATCTCGAGTAAAGTCAGTGGTAGTTAGTCTGCACAACACTGCATCTAACTTGTCGTCTTTCACGTCATTCAAATATCTATCACATAAAAACCATGAGTTTCATTGGAAAATGTCTACTGTCAAAGTTGATTTCTTCTTCCTTTATTAATAAGCCATCATCATAATTTTCACCGAAGGCTCCTTTAATTAGTGAGAAGCCATGAAATCCAGTATCCTCCTTGTGTGTTTTCAAACTTCCTTTTTGACACTTTTGCTCAAAACGGCATCGTGAAGGGTGAATGCACTTTACCTGCCACCTGCAATACTATCTCATACTAATAATCTCCATGTGTTGCTCAATCGCTCGCAATTCTTGGTAGTGATGTATTCCGACTTTGCTACTTGATGGCATATTTTTATTTTGTGGGTTCATGATATCCCCATAACCAAGTGTCTCTGCTCTCCAGCTGGAAATGAGTAGATATTTTGGTCAACTTTTAAACTGTGACGCA
This sequence comes from Botrylloides violaceus, assembly GCA_030412335.1. Lineage (NCBI taxonomy): Eukaryota > Metazoa > Chordata > Ascidiacea > Stolidobranchia > Styelidae > Botrylloides > Botrylloides violaceus. The sequence goes on along the minus strand of JASFYC010000510.1, from coordinate 68,088 downwards.
AACTAATGCAAAGTAATACATGTCATCAAACATAACCTTTTATATTGTTCTAGCTTTCAGAACACTTTAAAAGACGCGAGTGCGGAGGCTCAGAGTAAGGTATTACTCACCGCGAAACTCTACCCTATTCTTCATCCAACCCATGTTATTGGTGTTCAAGACTGTCTTCAATTCCTGAGTAGCCATTCAACATGTAAGTAAATGAAACAGAGATTGTACAAACCCGCATAGGTATGTATTCGGACTAACACGAAGTTTTGGCACGATATCGTTACCGAACGTGGAATCCCCAACTCATGAATGAATCACCGATCGGTTTGTCTTCCGCTTGACATCAGCATCGAGGGCTGCAGTTACGGTTGTGATAGTGAGTCGGGTAATATGTATATCGGAAGTATTCACACATTCAATAAGTAAGCATTGGCATGACATAAATGGCCCAGTTAAAAATGCTATGGGTTCTATATTTATATAGCAACAATATTATCTGTATTTGTATGTAGAAACGTGCTGGGTTTAGCCGAGTTTCAACATACCTCGATTCTCCCCGGTATAGGCTAATGGCAGCGGTGCCGACTCCGGGCATGCGCGGCACGCCAGCCATTAAAAGCGGGCGTGTGGCACGCCAGGAAATTCCGGGCAAAGAATTGCGAAGACGTGAGCTACCCACTGGTTTCTTTATAATTTGAACTTCCGGATGTTTCATTTCCTGTTTACGGCATGGCGTGAACCGTTCTGTGGTGGCGCTGGCATGAACAGTCTAACATCATGATCAAACCAGAGTGTGAAATAGTGTACTGCGTAACAGACGCGCTGCTTTGAAATAGTGAGAAGAGTGTGAGACTGAGATTGTAGCCGCTGGTGGTGTTGCGTTGCCGCTCACAGCGCGGCGTGATTATTTCACACAAATTGATGTTAGTTGATACAAATGAATACATATAATCTTCCTAGGGAAGTAAAAAACTCTACTTGCAATCGTATATTTACGTCACAAATGCCTCGTTGAAGCTGCCGGAAACGATGTTGCAATAGGCCTACACAAATATAAACTATCGAAAAGTTATTTTGATAATATCAATTGTGTTGTCACTCAATCGGCACTCCTATGCCTCCCGGTACCTATTTCCATGCCATAGGTTTGACACAACTAATGTGATACAAAATACCAACCTTGTGGGCAACCGGCGTGCCCTCTTCAACGTTCGACCTCTCCTATCGGGTTCATCTTCATAAACTCCTTGAACAAATGTCCTCTTTTGCCACGCCGGCTTTTCTCACATCTTCAACAGCATCTCCGTTATTTCTACTACCTAAGATTGGCACACTAAGAATTTTCTAGCTCATACAGTCCTCTTGCCTCCTAGCATTGCCAATACCACTAAACTTAGCTTCACTTACTTTGATCCAATTGGTTTGACATGGGCTGTTCCTCAAATATAGCTATATTATAGTGTCTTGTCTAGTCCCTCGAAATGATGTGATTCAGTCATGACCTGACGAATTTTATTACACAGCTCTCTACTTCAAGCGCTGGAAAGATTCCTGGAGAATGTCTTTGCAAGATATTCTGGAACATGTTGATCATAAAATGGAATTTCGATGCAGGCGGAATTTATCTGTATTGGTAATTATTGATTGAAAGATATGTTTTGCAGATTTTTCTTTACTTTCACCTAATGATGTATGTGGTCCAATTCAGCGGTTCCCAACGCCCAGTCTGTGAATGGCATCGATTCATGAGCAAATTGATTCCTGGCCACGCAGAATATCCGCAATGACAATAACAGTGTCTAAATATGACTCGTTGCATCTCAGTAGACCGACAGCACAAATGTGTTACCAATTTTCATCTGCAGTAGCGTTACTGTAATTGTACCCACTCAATGACATTGAACATATATCGATGACTCCCATGGCTGGCAACCGTCCTGCATTAACCCATACCATCCCGCTGAAATTTTATGTTCCGTCATCTAGAAGATTAATTTTGAAAAGCAGTATTGCGTGAATGTACGATAGAAATTTAATCTTCGTGATCACACTATGCCTATTTATGATGAAGGGCGGAGCTCCTAAAGTATGTGAGCTAAGTTTCTAATAACTTTGCCTTGATATTAATACTTTGGTGACATTTACGACTACCAATATACATCACATTTTAGAGCTTTCCGACTTCAAAAAGACTCCTGCAATATTACAGAAGAATTTGGTCTCCATAATCAGTTTAACATTCTACCAGACGTGAAAATAGTTTTTTGCAACATCATTCTTCCTCTCTCCTTAAGCCATGTACTGTTTATGGGGGGCCATTAACGGTCTAACCACTGGCAGCCATTTGTTTGGCGGATGCCCTTCCTGTCACGATTTTTCTGGTCATGGGAACAGATTTGCCGTAACTATACATCTACAGAGCCTTCATCGCACAGAGCATTTAGACCTACTGTATGGAAGGAGTCACTGGACAACAACTTGTAGTGTTGCACACATGTACCACCCTACGCACAGTCCCCACGACGCCGTAAGCCTGGTATCACTGGGCTCCCAAGCAATTGAGCGAATTTGTTCCATTTTGTAATGCATCATTCTGTTTCAGTCTTGTCTATTCACAGGTTGCTTGTGAGAAATTGAAGAAGTATTTATCTGAAAACGTCAATATTGATCTCCGGCCTTTGTATGTTCTTGGTATTCTGTCACAGAGGCATGACCTGATATTATCAGCATTGGATGAAGGTGAGTAGCAGGGAACTTGTTGTGCCTATCAATGTTGTGACTCGACTTTTGAGACTTGAAATGAAACCGGTGATTTGACTCGAGACTCTGTACTAAATTTGCCGCATGGAATTTATCAGACAAAATGTTTGTTAACAATCATACTTGCGTAAATTTTTCACCTAACATGTCGGCAAAGTAGCAATGTCAGCAAAGTAGAGGTAATCTGACAACCACTGCATTAGGTTTTCCCAACGATGCTATCTTAACCTACTATGCCATCCAATTTTACGCATCCTGACAGATGTGAAACTATGAAACTATTTCAAATGCCATCAAATCTAGCATTATCCTCTATCTCTAGCCGCTCTGCATTGCATTCTGATTGGGAAGCCGCATCTTTGTGCCCGTGTCTTCAGCTGCATATCCGAAGTATTAGCTATGGTTGCTGGTTCTGAAGCTGGTTTGAGGAGTGGACCCGCTGCAAATAGAGAATGGCAGGATGCACTATTGCTACTCAACAAGCAATCATTTTCAGGTATGCCAAGTTATATGTCTCTTTTTTCAATTTTGGTATTATGCAAATTTTATCTGACGGCATCACAAACTTGTGCGAAAGTTCATGATAATTAATATCTGTGGCACACCCAGCTTGTGCCTTCCGCCAGCAGGCTCTTTCCATTGACCAGTTTCTGATGATATCAAGCAATGTGAGTAAATGTAATGTAGGCACCCATCACTTCATACTCACATAAAATATCAGTACCTGGTAGCGCTCCCTTTATTAGACATCCCGAAAAAGACGTTTTGAGTTTTTTTTTTTTTAGTAAGATCCTAGATCATAAAAATTACGATATTAGGCATGTGTCGATGTATCAGTAACGACTATACATATATCAGCCACTTTATCGGGTAATACCCACCGAGGCGCCAAAAACGGCAATTTTTTGCAGGCATGCGGCATGCCCATGAAAGGTTATGCAACCCGAATGCAAAGTTCATTATTTACTATTAGTCATCACGACCAAGTGAAATTTTATCAGATGTTCTTTTATACATCCTTCTAAGAGTCAAGGTTTGTGTAGGGGACAGCGACCATTGCAAATTCACCAAAGTAAAGATGTGTGATATAATTTTTCGTCTTTGGCACTATTCATGGCGATTATCATATATTCAAGACTCTAATTTCAGTTCCCGTTTATGTTGAATCATCACATCTCGATCCTTTTTTTATAAAGACTCTACAAGAACATACTAGCACATGAGTGTAAGATTTCACAGACGCCTTTCCATCCGACGTTTTTATTTAATATCGAAGACAGATTTTACCTTCCCGACCAGTAAATATGCCCCCTCACTCCAACATCAATATTCGATGCCAGAGGATAGATTTAACCCCAGGTATAAATGTCCCGTGTGACTTTATAATGAAGACTTTTAACTATTGGGCATCAGGCTCTTGTGGGACGTCCCCAGGCTGGAGGCCATCCTGGTCGTTCGGGGGGAGGGGGCTTATCATGGCCCTGTCTCTATCTCTTATCCCCGGCCGATCTGCCGCTTCTAGTGTGGATGCGGCTCAATCGAATTAGAACAGGGGTGAGATGCTTCAAATCATCTCTCGACAAATGGGGTCTTGTGCCCAGTGCGGTATGCGAATGTGGTGCAGACGAGCAAACCGCAGACCATCTCATCCATTCCAGTACTATATACAAATCACCCGATGGAGTGAAAGAATGAAAGAACCTAGATGAGGCCACGAAACAGTGGGTCTCGTCCGAAGAAACAACTATGGCAATCGAAAGAAGGAGACTATCGGGAATATGAACATGTGTTGTAACGTCACAAATTGTGACTTCACTCATTTGGCATGCTTGGAGAAACCTGAAAGATTGGTGCCTATTGGTCTCGACAGAAAATCGGCCGATACTGCACCGATTCTAAACATTTTCAACTGATAAACCATTCAGGAATGGTCGGCGTACATGATAGTTTGTGAAGTAACCTACACGATGCCTTGGAAGCTCACCTTTACACTGTTGTACGCTCGTTCCTCCACAGGTTTCTAGTTCGTTATGGCACTCGTACAGTATTTCATGCGAGCGGATGTGAATGACAGAGCAGGGCAGGCTGTTCCCATGAAGTGAAATCGACGGTCAGTTTCCAGACATTTTACGTCCACGTGTAGTCTTTAAATTTATATGTTGGGTAAGCGTAAAGCACAGTAGCTAGTACGGCGGCAGTAAGGAGTGAGTTCCCCGCAGTGTTACTCGGGAATATCATTTCCTTTTGACGTCAACTCTATTCTACGGATATTCGAAGAGAGAATGTTAGGCCATCCCTAGATCACATCTTGCCGATTTGAAAGAACTATTTCAATATCACCAAATAAAGATCCCATGTATTTTATGTCTCCATTTACCACGAAACGCATAATTACTAAAGAATCGGAAGGTGTGCGTCGTATTACAAACACATTCAGTCAATGCAGGTCAGCGCCGTTGAAAAAATCGGCATAGACATTACTGTAAACGATGAATTTACAATCACACTTTAATTTTATTGAAAATATCAGTATCGGCCAAAAATTTTGTATCGGCACATCTGTACTGACTGTATGACTTGACTAAGTGTGCTGTACAGTGCGCAACATGTGTATCACACATTGCGCTAGTCTTTGTGATGCCATCATCGTGAGATTTGGTACTGAACTTGCGTCAACAGTTTGTGTCAAACCTAATTCGGGTTCTCGCCGCCCCTTATGACCTGTCAATTAGTAATAGGATATATTCCTATTGCTAATATTTAAAGCTTGCAACAAACCATAACTCAGGGATATCTAAATATCCCTGCCATAACTTGTCATGTTCGCAGATGGAGTGGTGGCATTGTCTAAAGTTCGACAAAAGTGGATGTCCAATGCTGACTCTTTAATTCGATCTGCTCGTCACTATGAGAGAGCTAGTCATATATTCATACGGCTTACTGCTGCATCTGCTGCTGCATTCATAAGGTAACTGTTTCCTGTCTTGTCTGTAATATATTCAGACGGATACTTTTTCAAATAAAGCATATTTACTGCTCTGACTTGTTCCTAGTCACAAATATGAAAATGTGATAATTTTGTGTCTATCCCTAATCAACATTGTGCTGTAAACGTGAGGCATTGCATAGTCACATTGTGGTGATCAGTAGATCATTAACATATTGACGCTTCAATATGTCTTAACATATCCACGCATTTTGCCATCATACTCAATATTAGTATTCGCCTCTCTTTGTTATTTAGCCATTGTCTATTTGTGGGTGGCCACAACCGACTGAATCGCTCTTACTGTAGTGGTGATTTTTATGCCAGGTACCCCTCCTGTCACACTCACAACCTTCCACATATGCCTGGGCTTTTGACTGGCATTGGCTAGGAATGTTCAGTTTTTATCGCCGCCACACATTCGCAGAATGTGCAGCACATATTGTGAGCAATTGAGCACGTAGCTATCATCAAGAAGGCTCTGGACATCATATGATGCCAGGAGAGAGAGAGAATGAGAGAGGTTTATTAACATTGCAAAAGATCACAAAATATCCCGAAATGTCAAACAGCGAGGCCATCGAGTCAGCTGTTTGATCTGGGAATCCGGTTGCGAAAATAAAGGGAACATAAATTTGAAATAACTGGGTATGCATGGCGAATATAGAGGTAGATAACTTAGAAATTACAATACAAATACAATACAACACAAATTACATGGATAACGAATATCATCCCATTAACGAGTACCTTACCGGGAACCTACAAATGCCAGTACAGCAGCTGGTGGGAATCCCACCGCAGAGCAAGCATCAATCTCCCTACTGACGTAATTAATTCACTGACTTAGTATATTGTCCTCTCTATGCTCTAAATTTTCAGACCCATGGAATGCCCAATATTGGGGAAGAACACTTGGTTAGTTTGTGAAAGCCCTGCCAGAATTGATTTGTCAGGCGGTTGGTCTGATACACCTCCAGTATGCTACGAAAATGGTGGGTCCGTCTTGAACATGGCATTATTAATAGGTGAGTATTAGCAGATTTAGTAATGTAATATTCTGTAAGTTCATGCTTGGAATGCTTAAAATCACTGTTTGGGTAGCAGTTATGTGGTGGTGGCCCAGCCAACCTTAGTAAAATAGTATCTGGTCAACAGACTCAACACTAACATAACTGAACTCGAAACGAAGCAAAGGATAAGCTAGTGTTTTTTGGTTGTATTATAGCAGCTATTAATTTTCTATTATGTATCCAATTGAACGTGTTGCTTGTTAATGATTTGGCACTGCTGGATTTTGAATCGTGATCGCCTCATACCGGAGTAACCAGACACACGACAGACTTCATTGATTTTCATGCAAAAACTCAATTCTTTCATCCAATCAATCGTACAGCATACTACCCATTGAAGTTGTTAATGCACCATTAACAATTTAACACCACCTATAACTGCATCCCTGCATCACTAAATTGTGTCCAAGTACAAAGCTTAGCTACCTGATTCAGAGATCTACTTGTATTTAATAGTACCAGCTGCTTGAAAGATTACTCTGCCTGATGCTAGAGAGCACACAGTGTACAAGCTAACAAATATATCATTTCTCGTGGCACTCTTGGCAATATCTTGTGTTACAGTGGTCAAAAAAAATACGGATCTAGCTGGTCCTACTTTATAACCATCCAAAGCACATCAGCCAACATTCTTTTATCATTAATTACCGATACAGTGACTGCAGATCGCTGAGATTAGATTGTAAAATAATGACTGACCTACTATATGTTCTGTTGTTGCGTCGACTTTATGGACTGACCCAATCATGATTTGGCATTCATTTCTATGCAAATCCCCTTCCTATTGCAACCCTCTTCATTTGTCTGGTCTTACGACTGGCCGTGGCAAAGGAACTTTCAGCTTTTCTGACTGCCCTGCATCCACTGGCCTACCCTCAATTACAGTGCACAGTGAGAACGTTGTGAACTAGACGCTGGACGTCAGAGTGTTTTACCATCCCTCATTATACCTATGACGCCGGAAGCCTGGCAGTAAAACTCTGAATATATAGCTATTTTATACCTCAAGTTTATTGAACCTCCAACTTCAGCGGCAACAGTCGGGCTCCTATCCAGCTGCACTAACTCCCCTTACCGTCCATGCCACTACTGTGGTATTATCGTTATCTTCTGATGACTTATTTATTATGCAGATGGGAAAAGACCAATTGGGACACGTGTACGGAGAATCTCAGAGCCAGTGATCAAGTTTTGTTCTTTAGACTCAATAGCCGCACCATCCGTAACCTGGAGTGTTGTTGAGCATTTTGTGGATTACTGCCGACCCCAGGCTCATGGTATTTTCTTTCAATTTTTGAAACTCGCTCCAATTTGAACTATCTACTGACTTTGACGTACCTGTCGTTTAGTAGTTTTAACTGAGAAATGTGAGCCAACGGAATAAGCTCCTCGGATTGAGATATCATTTTCAGTAGTCCTGCTCTATGATTGCGAACCGCCGAGCAGTATTCTGCGTCTCAACACCCATACATACATTACACATTCTGTCGCATTGGCACCTTTTACACTGCCATAATAATTTCGTATTTTCCTGCCATTGCTTGCTTATCCTGAGTTTAAATCATGTGTTCAGGTGCACTTATCAAGGCTTGTATTATTCTTGCTGAAATAGTAGATTTGAATTCTTCGAAGTCTCTCAAGACACAGTTAATAGAAAAGTATGTGTGGTATCAATTTCTTATCAGGTTTTCACCTAAATGTCAGTTTACTCTTTCTTATAGATACAATGGCGGGCTGATGATTCAGACATGGTCTCATCTTCCTCGTGGCTCTGGAATGGGAACAAGCAGCATTCTAGCCGGTATAAATATCACATGTATCGGCTAAATATTCTATATATCGGCTGCAGCCACATTATCCATCGAAAAGTCCTGCTCATCTGACTTATCAATGAATAATGTAGCTGCTGTAAGTAGGAATAAAGGTGTGTACATCAACCTAAGCGATGTCTTCTAGGTCCACCCATGATCAACTGTTTAATTAAGCCTATTTTAAAAGCCAACTGGCATGCTCCATCAAGGTATATAAATCATGTAGGCCTAGTCTACTGTACAGTGACATCTGCTGACTTTTGACCTTTTTTTCAGGTACAGTCATCACAGCCTTGTTCCAAGCAATAGGAAGAATTGCCGACGTTAGCTCTGTGATTCATGCAGTAGTTCTTGCTGAGCAAATGTTGACCACTGGTGGGGGTTGGCAAGATCAAGTTGGAGGTATGGTTTAGTTTTAGAGAGGATGGGTTTGATATACTGTGGAATCAAAGCCTGTATTCAGGCCTGTAGCTAGAAATTAATGAAGGTGAGGTACTGCGCTTTTGTCATCCCAATGTGTTACAACCTATGATGCTTGAATGAACACTGATAGGCGGAACTACAGTACACAAAATGAGTTTACTTAAGCACACAACATCTGAGCTGAAGCTGGAGAGATATTTGTGTTTACTCTCACGAACCTGAAAAGTTTGGGAAATACTGCTATAGTGCTACCACAGTTGTAACATCAAGCCAAATTGTTTTAAAAAATTTGTTCGCAAGGTATTAGAGCTCTGCTTCTTCAACTTTCAGGAGTTCCAATCGGGTTGCCACAACGACTGACTCTCTGCCATGAACTCCTAGACCAAGTGGCCTATCCATCACTCGGACTTACCTCATATCTTCCATGACAATATCCCAATATGTACTATAAGATTTTCCTTTAATTCACTACCTACAATCGGCCAGCAAAGATTTTTCTGTTTGATATCGTTATATCCCTCTCGTCTCCGGACTTTCCTCATATCCTCCTTAATTAATAACAAATCTAACTCATTTTCTTTTACTTGGGTTCGGCCACTAAACATTTCCTGACTGAGACAATTCTGCCCCCTCTTTACATTAGCTCAACCACCCAAGTCTAGCTTCCCTCTTTTTCGATCAGTTTGGTATGACGTGGACTGTTTGGCGAATATACTTACCTATTTCCTATCCTGCCTAGGTGTAGTATAGTCAGTGGTATCTCTCAGTTATACTACCTCAAGCACTTGGCATTGTGGGTTTCCGAGTACGCTCTATCCTGTATCATAGTAAACATAATTAGGAAAAATTATCAAATACGTGCATACATGTCTCTATTTTTGAAGGTTTGGTGGGTGGTGTGAAGCTGGGCTCATCTGAAGCATGCTTACCACTCCACATCAAAGTTGAATCAATTGGTGAGTAATACTCACTGAGTATTGACAATAGAATGTGGCAAAATTTATTACCTCCACCAAAGAGTATACCTCTGGGATTGGAAGTACATGGAATTTGATTTGTCTGTGAACACAATAGGTCAAAAAAATGGTGGTGATAAAACTTTCAGAAAATGCTAATAAAGTGATACAAGGAAGGGCTGATTAAATTTTCGTAATGATAGGCAGATTTTGTTTAGTTACAAATTATGACTTCATTTTCCAAGATTTTTATATTTGGAATTTATGGCGTTTTTCACCTACTAGGTCGTATTGCACCAGGTCGATGATCACGGTATCGTGTCAATACTTCGGCTTCTAGCCGGATCACTATTACAATCAGCCCTCCGCCGCCTCCCGGCCAAGCAAGGAAGGAACAGATACCAATTTTAAAGTCTTCGATTTGACTCGGTCGGGAATCGAACCCGGAACCTCCCAATCAGAAGGTGGACAGTCTTCACCACCCGGCCAACTGAACGGTCTATTTTTTTAATCTATTCATATTCCTGCATGTTGGTAGCGGTCATCATAATTCTGGAAACACCCACTATCACCATGTCAAAGTAGAAATGCAACTGACGGAAATGCACAGATCATGCGTTATATCAATCCCAATGTTCTAGTTGAGTTAGTTTAAGCAATGTCACTGCGTTGGATGCTACTAATTATGTCATCTAACCCGGTTATTTAAAGGTCCATTTCCTTAGCCCTTGCATTTTGATATTCCGGTCTATAGGTCTATGTCTACATGTTGAAATTGTCCTCTGAAGCTATGTTGTTTATACAGGTGTTGCCCCTGGATTTGTCAAGTTCCTTAATCAGCGATTGAAATTGATATACACCGGAAGTACAAGATTGGCACGAAACGTATTGCAGGTTTGTTAAGTTTATTGTCCCTCTTATTCTTTCAGCTGCTATATAAACTCGTGTATAATCGGGAAGTTTACACCGGAAAAGACGAAACGAAAGTTGCCACTTGTTTTACACAAAAATATTTTCTGATCATATTTTGGTCAACTGATATACCGAAAGCCAGCACCGAAAGCCATACTCAACAATGATCCTGCGACTAGAAAATATGGCCTCTGAGTATGAAAACTCACTCCATTTGCCCGCAAAACTTGCAATTAATGGTTTCTACTATGAATAAGCCTTAGATAGAAATTGTCAAAAATCACCATTTTGTACACGGTGTTTTTTCGCCCAACCAGACAGTTTTAGAGTGTGTTCGCAAACATTTGAAAGAGGAAAAAATTTTGAACAGCTTTACTGAACATTCCATGGATGTTGTGCAGCCCATTAACGTATTCGAGCTCTTGAACTGGTAGAATTTAGTAGAACTGGTAGTAGAATCTTGGGCTCACGGACCAGTGATGATAATCGTGACCTAGCGAGTTCAGGTAGTAGTTTTCGTGTACAATCTAGATCAGGGGTGTCCAAAGTACGGCCCGCAGGTCAGTTTTTATTGACCCGCAGCAAATTTCGAAAATATAGTTAAATACGGCCCGCACATGGCGGACAGGACAGGACAGCATCACTGCTCCCACTGAGAGCATTGTTCTTCACATTATATGTGAGTTAGAAATACACACAGTAATCATGTGTCAATATGTCACCTCTAGTGTGTGGCCCGACCCTTTGCTTATTTTACTGTATTTGGCCCTCATCAAAAAAACTTCGGACATCCCTGATCTAGATGGATGACAGACTCGCTACCAGTACGTGATCCGGAGTGGATGCTCTGAAGTTTTAAAATTGATTGATTTGGGGGCTGTTTATCCCCTGTATAGTCTCCTAAAATACAAGGGGCCGTTTAAATAAAACACGAGTAACTACTCTAAATTCTCATGAGAACGAAGCGAGAGAATGAGGACCGACTCACTGCTCTCTCAACTTCGTAAATACGTCACGGCGATACGCTCTTACGCATGACCGCACAATGGTCGATGTTTACAATCGATTCTCGTCGCTACCGGTACCTGTTGTAGTTTGACCTTGTGTTTTAGTTCATGCGACAGAGCAATAACGTTTTATTTCCGCGAGTGGGCTATAAAGAGTACGATGAGCGAATCAGATTGCTCAGATGAGGATAGGATTTCCCGAGATGGTAGTGGTGATGACATCCTTGTGGCGTTTCTCACAAAACACCGAAGCTTACTATTCAAAAGCTCTACGCCAGGAATTAGGTCCACGGAACGGGATGATATAGAAAAGCTTGTGTGGTTGTATAGAGACAATGGAATTATTCGGACAGTTGAAGCAAATTAGAAAAGCAATAAATAACCTCAGGATTCGAGTCAAAGGAAAAACGGATAGGAATAAGACGGGCAACAAACCTATTAAACATTCGGCTCTTGAACAAAATTTTCTCGATTTATTGGAGCCAACCACTAACCCGGCCATAACCAGAGCACAATTTGGTGTCTCTGCAGGCAGTACGGGTAAGAAAGTTTTCTGATTGTTGTTGAAACAGTGATTTAGGATTGGAATCAATTTGATATTTGACTAGGTTCTTTGACGATGGATGCTCCCATTCCATCAACACCATTACCGCTTACTCATTTTTCTTCTTCTGTTCAAACTCAACCTGCGATGGAATCCACCATTCGCGAAGCGCCTGCATCCACGCCTTCTAGTTCAGGTTTGTGGAATGGATCGCGTAAAAGACTGGCTATCTCAGATCTTCAGAGGGAGGTTTTGGAAGTGCAGAAGAAAACTGCCGATGAGCAGTATTTAGCTGCTCAGCGGCAACGCATGTGTTACGACATGAAAATCGAACAGCTTCGGCTTAACGTGTGCAACCCAATGATAGATGCAGTCCAGCAAGTGCCCTACACCCAATCGTCGTCTTTTCAGGTATCAGGTTTCAGTAGGCCTATGCCTAATAATTGCCATTCCCAAGCTCCTAGCAGATGGCTGTTTTCGTTTGTTGATTGGCAGAGTTGAGATGTTGTGCATTCTGATTTGTGAATGTGAACCATTTCGTGAAAACATCTGACCTGAGGCCTAGGCTACGTTATTATAGGAAAGCTGGAAAACATCAGGATGTATATATATTTATGGACATCGAAAAACATTTAATACATCCTACAAAGTTGAAGAATGTTCGAGCTGAAAAATTATTTCCGCCAGAACAGTTCTACTAGTTTGACCTTGACGCCTAATGGCGGCTCTCGATTCTTCCTCCTCCCTTGGTCCGTAATGTACATCTTCTACGTCATTTTCATTTTCTGCGAGGTCTTGGGAGGATGAGCTTACATCTGAATCACCTAGATGCTTTGAAACGTTATGCTGACGAAGCATGACACAATCAATTTTTGTATAGCCTCCAATTTAATTCGGACAGGGTGAGCGAGCACGGGGAAGCGGTGCTTTACTTGTCCGAAAAGGCGTTCGATGATCACGTGCTCTTTAGTGAAGATCTTATTGAAAGCTTTCTCCCTCCGAGTTCTGAGTGTCAAAAGTATATGGTATCATTAGATTTGGCGTGTTGCCATATCCGGAGTCACCAAGTATTATTCCGTCGTGACGCGAAAGCAGCTGTGGCAGGTCGGAGTTGCGCAGGATATGTGAATCGTGCACTGATCCTGGCCAGGCGGCATCTACGGAAGTAAACATTTCATCAGTGTTACATGTTGCCTGAACATTGAAGGAGTGGAAACCTTTGAGATTGACCCATTCGTACGGATGCTAGACGTCCTCTGAATAGGTATATGGGTGCAATCTATCGCACCGTAAGCATGCGGTAATGAATAGCGATCCTGCCACGACCGCTTCGCCAATTCCACTTCTCTTGGCGTTGATGGGAACTTGATCCAAGCATCCGCATTCTCGGAAGTTTTACAGTTTACTCATAACCATATGGATGTTATTCGAAATCGTTGAATGGTCCACGCCGATGTTTTCTCCAACTCCTCTCTGGTATACTAGGTCAGCGCAATACCTAAGAAAACACTCCATTTTCTGAACCTTCGTTAATGCACCACCGCGTGTTTCTCCAGTCTCCGGTCCAAGAAAACGATGTCATAACAATCTCAAACAATGTGAGATTTTGATCTCATACCTTGCTCAAATCAAAAAATCCGCTTGTATTCATGTACAGTTACTTCTCTCGTCTTTCATTGTAGACTTTCTGTGGACGAAAGAATGATATTTCCGAGCGCGACCCGCATCAAATACGTCGAAAACCTATCTGCCGTCCTCACGATGAGGGCTGAGAGTATACTATTAGGCATGCTTCTCATTTCACAAGTAAATACTACTTTCTGACCTATCGTACTCGGTTTATTCAAGTCGGCTGGAGCATTTTTTCGTAAATCTCCGTACTCACGAGCATATACTCGTGTTCACCGTTCTCTCACATTATTCAAGCCGAAATCTAAATGTTCTCCGCAAAACGAGAGACTGCTCAGAGGTACTCGATGCTCAATTTTTATTCGAACGGCCCCTTGGGTTATACACACACAACTGGTTATACACACAGAACTGTGACTGATTCTTGATTGAAGAGTATAGTGGAGCCGATCGCAGACCATCAATAGATAATGTAAAGAAGATTACTACAGATTTAACGTCCAGCCTTAGTTTATTGAGAATTAGAACGTTCACTAGCTTTCGGAGCTCCGCTCCTTCATCAGGTGAAGATGGAATGAATCGTATTTACGCAATAGCACAATTTGAATTAAAACAGAATCATAGACATTGTGTTGTCATAGAGTGTAAGTTCTAATAATATCACAGGAGAGATAGCGGGCTCTGGATAGCAGTCACTTGTTCAGAGAGGCCTTATTTACTGCACTCTCATTGGGTACCGCTGCATGGCTAGTAGCATAGATTGTAAACGTTTTGGCGCTTGATTCACGGGCTTTTGAAATAGTGTCCCCCAACTGTCGATGATCGGTATGGACCGTTACATCAGGATTCCCAAGCATATATTGAACGTATTTTTCCATCCCATGCACTATAGCGAGGAGTTCAAGTTCGATCGGGGCATAGTTTTATTCACTATCTGTCAAGTTTCTAGACACATAACTCACTTGCGACAACACTGCACCTAGCCCTACTGTGCTTGCATCTGTCTGTACCACCATTGGTTTGTTTACATTGAAATATTTGAGCGACGACGATTGAGTAATGAATCTCTTGATTTCATTGAAAGATATATTTTGGTCTTCACCCCATTGAAAGTCGTCCTCACTGACTTCTAATCGGCTCACACTCAGCAAAGCAATTAGGTATAAATTTGGCCAGACAGTTAACATGACCTAGAAACCTTTGTATTCCTTCACTGTTAATTCGCGCTTTCATTTATGTTGTTGCTTCAATCTTCTTGGGATCCGGCTTGACTCCGTCTTTGGTTATCAGATGCATAATGTATGGCAGTTCCTATGACAGGAATTTGCATTTATCAATGTTTAACTTGAGATTAACTGTTCGAGCTCTGGTTAGCAGCTTTTCAAGTTTCCAATTATGGTCTAGTATGGCCTCACGCCGATCCGCTCCTTTTCCATATATGAAAATTTCGTCTGCTACCACTCACTCCTTCCAGACCTCTCAGTGCGTCCGACCGTTTTCTCTGGAACTCTTCAGGACTAGACGACAACCCGAAAGTCATCCTCAACCATTTATATTTTCCAAATTGAGTCCAGAACTTTGTCAGACGCTTGATTCCTTACTGAGCTTTATCTGCAAAAATCCATCCTTTGCGTTGCACACGGAGAAAACTTTCGCTCCGTCCAGTTCACATAACACTTCATGTAGTGTTGCATGGGGAAATGATTTCTCTGTATAACTTTGTTTAGATTGGTGGGCTATAGGCAAATTCTCAGTGACCTATTCGATTTTCTCTCTGCTACATGGTTGTTAATCCACTCAGTCGGATAGTCCACTGGGCTTATAATTCCTATTTTTGCATAGGATTCAAGTTTCTTCTTGAGATCAGCCAACATGGAAAGTAGTGTTTTTCTGTTATTGCTTTGTCTAGGAATGGCTCCCTTCTCTATTTCTATGTTATATTTTCCAGGTATACATCCAATACCTTTAAACACTTCGGGGTAGCTCCCCAAGGTGTCATCCAAATCTGCATCACTTATCAGGTTGACGCATTCTTCGTTGATAGTGATTAGACCCAGCTGGAGCGATGCGTCATCACTAGACAATCAGCTATGAGTTTGAGTCCTATGAACCAGAAAGTATAAATTCTTTCCTCCAACTTCTAATTCGCGTCCTTCAAATGCTCGAGATATGGAACCGTCAAATTTGATAAGTTTCCGTAGAGAGCCGGTTTTCCCAGATCAACATAATCTTTATTGTTCAAAATGTTTCAGGATGCTCCAGTATCTTGAACTGCTTCTGCTTGCGGCTACTATTCACGCAGGTCTTGATGGTAGTCATAGGCTTGTTATTGTTTTTCGAACCACCTGTAGTCTTCTGATTCACTGCTATTTTGCTCCACTACATTCACTTGTTTTCTTGATCGACAGAAATCCTACCAGTGGCTATATATTTTGCGATTAGAACATTGGTGACCATATGCCGGACCCCTTCTCGACGAATGTGACTGCCCACAGTCTCTGCACCTCCATTTAGCTATTTTTTTGCTGGATTCGATCGTGCTGCAACAATATTTTCTCTTTTGTAATGCACGTATTGTACCAATTCATCAGAACGGATTGTCGCCATATCATTCCTTGAACTTTCAGCTACGCGACATTTCTTGATTGCTTCTTCTAGGCGTTAACCAGGATCTCTGCTAGCATCATCAAATAGTTTCCTTCTCAGCTGATCATCATTAATCCTAAGGAGTAGTGCCTGCAGCATGAAGTCCTCATACCTTGTGTCAAGCTGACACTCGCGAGCAATCTTTGTTGACCGTTAAGATAAACAAGATTCGCGCCATTACGTGTCTGACTTTCGACTGATTCACAGAGGGATTCGTTTGGCTACTATCTGCCGCTCTGAAGGACCCGACTTTTCGTCGTTAGAACATATGTGGCCTGACTACTGTGATTGTATATTGATTGTATTGATTCTGGTACAGCCTTGGCAATCGGTCACCGATGTCGCTTCAGTCAAACTAATCTGCAAATCGATTAATGTTAATGGAAACTACGGCGCTACTGTGTGACTGACCTGGCGTCTAGCCCGAAAAAAGCGAAGCCATGCGAAAGAAAAAGCCTGGCACCAATGCTGCAACATCAGGATCAAAGGCCAATGCGATTGCAGACTTGTCCTTGTCAATCAAGGTCGCCAGCTTTGATCGGGTAGACGGCTAGCGGTGTTCCAAATATCACTTCCATATTTTTGCCGATTTCGCATCACTGATCGATCACACTGGTTACACATTTGTGAACGGTATAACTGTGTGAAAAGTTCACATGTGAATTCCCAGTAACGCCTCGCAAAGAGATGATATCTGGCCGTGTCAAGCGCAGCGAGAATGAGTTAGTGCTCTACTATAGTTTCGTTCCTCGCTTAACATCAAAGCATTATGGACTGATTGTCAACCGGATCTAGCGCTCCGTGCGGCATGCGAGTGTGGTGCAGAGGAACAAACCCCAAACCAAGTGATCCATTCGTGTACAACGTATAGTCCACCCAATGAGGTGAGTGGTCTGAAAAACCCGGGTGAGGTCACCAAACGGTGCTACCCTGGCGTCTGGTCCAAAAAAATAACAACAATGCTAAACGAAAGACGAAGAACAAAATGTTCTCTAAACTTCGCGAATACTACGCCCGCGATGAGACATTTCTTGCTATTCGGCGAATAGTATAAAAGGGGGTATTCGATAATTATCATAACATGGCCACGATTATAATTATAATCCCTATTTCTAGACACTTACGGTGTTATGAAATGTTGCAGGAAGTTCTGCGTAATTGGTATGCAAAGAAGACAGAGATCCTCACCACATGTGACGGCTTGGTGAATAATGCACGTAACTGCCGGGATGCATTTATTCATGGTACGAATGTCGTACTACGAAATGGTTCTAGTTATTTGGTCCTTGTGTGAACTGGTGGGTTGACCTTCGGCAACTTCGCGTACTCTGTGACAATTAGGCGATCATCCTACCACTGATCACGCTACTCCCCCGAGTATATCGATGAGTAGCACACCCTATGACTGAATAAAACTGGAGGGAACATCAGAGTCAACCTGTTTGTGGATGGGACAGTAGATAGGATTGGAAGGGACGATATATAATATTACTACTGCGCAGATCACCTGAATGTTGCAATGTTGCAAATTTTGTCCTAGAAAAATTCCCAAACTATTGGGGTGTATGGCAAATAGCTGCTGTACATATTCTAAAAATTTCAATGACATGATGTCATGAATAGATGATGTGCGTAGCACGCCTGACCAATTTCCATAGAAGGAGTCTTTGGGATAGGTCAGGTGCTATACTATTTACCACCATTGGTATGACATCGCCGGGACTTGCACCCATGACTTGCCACTGACGTGGCCGATGTGACTACCTGACCACTAGATCACGACAGCGGTGGTTTGAAGCTGAACATTTATAATTTCGAGTACGGCATGTTTGTAGATGCTTCATTTCAGGCGATCCTCGTGCTCTTGGAGAATGCATGAATGTGTACTGGAAACAGAAGAAAGTCATGGCTCCAGGATGTGAACCGTTACATTGCTCCAAGATTATGAACAGCCTTCAGCCCAAGGTGCTGGGTCAGCTTTTAGCTGGCGCTGGTGGCGGAGGTTTTTGCGTTGCACTGTTCAAAGACCCTATTACCAACGACGAACTGAGTAACATGTTGAAGAAAATTGAGGTGAGTATTGTGAGTAGCTGGTGGTCTGAGTCTGTTTAACACCGTGTTTATGGACGCCGACTATTATTTCTTTTATTAGTGGGCATGTTTCATTCACCCATGCATCTGTTGGATTGGCCAGCATAGTATATCGATAAACTATCACAAAAAGGATCTATGCAATAATGCCATACGCATAAAGTTTACAAAGCTCAATCCTCACCTTCATATAGGAAAAGTTTACCTCGCTAATTTATACCTTAACTATTCAACCTTCAGGCTACATCACTATCAGGTTGGATGATTTACTAACTAATTTGGCAGAGGTTTTATGCCAGATGTCTTTCCCCGCAACCCTCCCTATTTGACCAGACTTTGAACCGTCACTGTTTATCGCGATCTTGATGCTAGGGCGTTGTTGTGTCATCTGTGATTCGAATATTTTGAACCCATTTAATATGTTTTTGAAGGCCTTCAGAAAATTTGGCTTCAAAGTATGTAACGTTATTTCCAGGGGATACCAAATGTCGCAGTCTATGACTCATGCCTTGATGAAGTGGGAGCCATCGTTTACAAGGAATTTGTAGGTGACGCTGAAGCGCACGATTACTAATTACTATTAACCGAACTAGACTTGTAGTAACGAGATTGTGATTGAAAAGCGATATAATGTATCATACGAACTATTGTTATAACGTAGGCTTTTCTCGCACAAGCTGTAGTAATGTGCGGTATAGTTCAAAATGGGTAGGGTGGGGTACGACGCCGCGTGGGGTAAAACGTCTTTTGCTTTTATTCGCGAACACGTGCTAGGACCTTATTCAAGTAGGCCATCTTTTTGCAGTTAGTTTGGCAGTGCGTTTTGTCTTGAGATCTTATATTTATTTGTTCCGGTTGGCTGATCAGTCATAATTATGATGTCCGTTGTCGCTAGCATGTCTATCACAGTTTCTGTCGCTCGGAATTGTCTTCTTCGCCTAGCACAACATGTAAAGGAGTAAAACGACGTCTGTAGGGTGTTTGCCCCATATAGGGGGTAAAACGCCTTTTGGAAGAAAAAGATATAAACCTAAGTTTTATCTCTTGAGATTGGTCTTATACCCTACTAGCAGAGGTATACCTGAATGAATGAAATATAACAACACGAAAAAACGGACCAGTGCCATCACAGGGATACCTTCGAGCGACAGAACGGAATTTTGCGAAGACTTGCTGATACTGTACATTACCGTATGAATGTAGGCTACCTTACGGTATGAAATAGCAGTGAGGTATACACTATACAACACAGCGCGAATGAACAACACGGCGAACCCCGCAACGATCATACCAGATCCGTACTCTTTCCACAACACGCGAGTCTACGTGGCCGAACCAAAAGAGCGAGAGCGGACGAACCGAAACGTCTCTATTTAGTTGCTCACGCGCATCGCGGAAAATTTCATGGGGAACAGTAAAAACGGGGTCTCAAAAATTCCCCATAGCATAGCCCTGCGCCCTTTCCAAGTATGAAAAAGGTGGTAATGAGTAGCCTACCAGCACAATAATCTAGGCCGGAAAAACGCCAGAGGACCACCCTCAAAGACGCAGGGGGCGCAAAACCATCGAAGCGGAACTGCTCCGAACGAAAAACCTTCTACAGAACTATTATACAGATGGCGCCTACGTAGTGTGTGCGTTCCCTAAGGTCCGCAGCAATAGTGTAAGGGATTCCCCCTCTACCTAATCCCAGATCATATCGAAATTCCCTACTAATCTACCAATACGAGATCCTCTACCAACACGCCTTCATGCGTGACGTAGCTATAAACCTCTCTCGTGCTCCGTTGAGATCGGGGTATATATAACGGAGCACTTGACTGCTATCGCTCTTACTACACGGACTCGCCCATCTCCGCTCCTCCTTGGAGACTCGGCGGATAGGCCTAGTTAGTATCGTCATCATACTCAAGTGCCGTATCGCCTCATCTGCAATTCGTGTATACTGGTGTCGTGTCTCGCTAGAGATACAAATAAAGCTTCTCAATCTACTCGTGTTCGTTGTGGGGACTTAGGGTCCGAAGGAATTCCCTATTGCCGTCCTGCCGCGGAGTGTGCCAAATACTTAACTTCGGTATCTTCCACGGTCGCCTGATAACGCAGTAGGTAGCGCCTCAATAGTAATTCTATATCTTCTGGATGATAGAGCTTCAACACAGACGAGTTGCAGAGAGACGATGTATTAACTAAGCCTAAAGCACAAGGCACCGCACAGCCTACATCCAAGTACTCGAGAGAGTAATGAGTCTCATAATCATCATACATGCACGAGTGCAGCATTATATAGCGATAATACGAGAGAGGTCTCCTATAGCATGATCTACGCATGACTGGGATCTCAATCTATCACTATCGTGGTCTATGGTGAGGAGAGAAAGGGTTATAAGGGACTCTCATTCCTACATCGTACTGCAAGACTTATACCAGAGAACCCCGCTTACGTCGAGAAGATCCGAAGTCAAGTTACGCATCTTCCGACTATTTCGCGATATAACTGGTGTGGCCTGTTCCGTCTCTACAACACGACCATTAACACCACAATAGACGCTGTATCTGTTCCTTTTATATTCACTCGAAGATAATAATGTAGCCTAACCTACTAGGCGTCAAATACGTAGACGGTAAAAGCAGATAAAACCCCCACACAGTAAAACTTTCCCTTTATATTTCGTCATAAGTGACAGCAGCGATGTGTTGTCCGCCCGTAAGAACGTTGGAGGAATAGGCTATATACGTTGATGATAGTGAGATCTCTTATGACAATACCAATGGCTTCAATTGGCAAGATTGCTTGTAGGCCTATATTTAATTCCACGAACGGTATTGTCTTCCTCACAAAGATGCCGACTCCGCCCCCTCGATTATTTCTATCGTACCTCAGCAACGTAAAGCCTGGCAATTCAGGTGAATATGTTTCCGTCAAATGAGTCTCTTGCAAGAGAATAATATCTTGGGAAGGGTAAGGGTCATTAAGTAATGTTGTAACAGTGGCATCTTGTAATGCAGTCCTCGACAATTCCACTGTAGCACCAGTAGGGTGTTATTGTCGCTTTTGTTTCCTATTATCCATTACCGTCTTAGTGTTGTAGCCGAGCGGAGGCTTTCTTCTGTCTATGAGGCTAGCTATACGGCTAAGAAGGTGTAGGCTTCTTTTCATATGTATTGCGATACGAGCGTAAAACAAAAGTCCACTCGAAGATCACGAGCACGCGTACAGCGGCATCGGGTCAAGGATCATGCTTAGTCATGCATATCACCACATCTCCCCACAAGCTCTAAGCCTAACATGCAACAAGCACCTGATACGTAAGGAAGAATACACTTCTAGCGCAGTAATGGCAAGAAGGGCTACTTATTTAAAGCATGCACTAGTACAAGGGGTAAACTGCCCCAGGTACACAACAGGTTGGGGATTATTCTGCCCCTTTGGGTCAACCTGTCTCCTAAGAGTAATTATACATTTCAACAATGTTCAATCAGTCTTCGAGTCGGTTTTCTCGGTCTTGAAGATCTTCTCAAGTTGTCTTCTCGAGGAAGGTTATTTGAAGAGGGAGGTTGTTGAAGAGTTTTCATTCGAGGTATAAATTGAAACAATTCAGGTTCAGGTTCATTCACAGGTTTAGAAGCTTTTACGTCATTTTCCGGAGTCCTGTATTTTCTGAGGTGTCTTCTGTTTCTTCTCAAAGTTCCTTTGTCAGTCCGAATAATAATCGATCGAGGGTTTTCGTGTATCTTTTCTACTGTGCCTTTTGTCTTACAGTCTGGTATGTAAACGTGATCGCCAACTTCAAAGTCGTCATTCACAACAACACGATGTCGTCTATTATAATCTTTAGCCATTTTATTTCTGTATTCTCTCTCCCTTTCTTGAAGAGTGTTTCGGTCAATAGATTTTGGCAAAAGTTGATCAGGATGGCAAGGTACCAGAGTTTTCAGTTGTCGGCCCATGCTTAATTGTGCCGGTGTGAATCCATTCGGCAGAGGAGTAGTCCGATAATTCAGTAGGGCTAAGTAAATGTCATCAGATTTCTTCAAGAGATTCTTGGCCACTTGACAAAATCGTTCGCAAAATCCATTACTTTGTGAGTAAAGAGGAGAAGAAGTAATGTGTTCAATTTTCCAATCATTACAGAATCGTGCAAATTCACTTGAGGAGTATACAGAAGCATTGTCTGTAAATAGAGTGTCACAGATACCATGTCTGGAGAATACTTTCTTGAATTTTGTTACCAATTCTTTAGAGTCAATTGTCTTTTCAACATTACAGATTTCAAAGTCTCTTGAATAATAATCTACTATCAGTAAGTAGTAGTTTCCATTTAGGGTAAAAAATCAGATGCAATTCGAGACCAAGGTCTTACTGGAAATTGAGTTCCGATCATTGGCTCGACGCGTTCTCGCTTCTGTTCTTGACAGCGATTACAGTTTCGAACAAGTTGTTCAATATCAGTCGAAAGGCCTGGCCACCAACAAGCTTGTTTAGCAAGTTGCCTTGTTTTGGTAATTCCAAGATGTCCATCATGCATGTGCTTCAAAACGTCTTTTTGTAGTGTCTTGGGTATTACAAGTCGGTTGCTTTTTAGTAATAAGTCATCATGTACTGTCAACACAGCTCGTTCCTTCCAATACTTTCCAATCGGACCAAAGAGTGTTTCTTTGTTTTTCGGCCAGCCAGTGAGAACATATTTCATTACAGTGGATAGAGTTTCGTCCATTTTGAGTTCTTGTCGAATTTCTTCAATCCTTTTGCTTGAAGCCGGTAGATTGAGTATGACAGAGTTCACACAGTATTCCGCTTCATTACGAAGGTCATCTACTTCTTCAAACATTGGCAGAGGGCTTCTTGAAAGAGCATCTGCCGTATGCATTGATTTGCCTGGTGTGTGTGATATAGTAAAGTTGTACTTCATCAGGCGTATTCTGAATCGTTGAATTCTGGCAGGTAATTCATCTAATGACTTGGTTGACAATAGAGGAACTAATGGTTTATGATCGGTTTCAACTTTCAGATTTTCCATACCTATTAAAAGTTGTTTCCAGCGTTCCATAGCCCATGTGAGTGCTAGGGCTTCCTTCTCAATCTGTGCATAGCGTCTTTCTGTGTCATTCATCGATCGACTAGCATATGCGACAGGTCGAAATTTTTCGTCGTCTTGTTTTTGCAAGAGGACTGCGCCTAGTCCATAGCTGCTGGAGTCTGCTGAAAGTAGTGTTTCTCTTTTCGGGTCATACATTGCAAGTACAACGTCTGACGAAAGATCGTGCTTGACTTTTTGAAAGGCTTTCTCTTGTTGAGATCCCCAAAGCCAATTACTTTTCTTCGTGAGGAGGTCTCTGAGAGGTTTAGTTATTTCCGCTAGGTTTGGTGTAAATTTCATAAGCTGATTTGCCATACCTAGGAATCTTCGCAGTTCTGTTTGGTCCCGAGGAGCTGGATACTCGACAATGGCTTGGACCTTCTTGGGGTCTTTGCTGATACCACCGTTATCGATTATCTGTCCGAGGTACTCAATTTTTGTTGCGGAGAATACGCATTTGTCCTCATTGAGGGTCATGCCTGCCTCTTTCAGTCTTTCCAAGACCAGTCTCAGTGTCTCGTCATGTTTTTCAGGAGAAGTCGATATGATTATGTCATCCACGTGGCATATTACTGACGGGATGTCACGTAGTATGGAATCCATCCTTTTTTGAAAGCATTCACTACTTGAATTCAGGCCATATGGTAATCTGGTGAACATATATCTTCCAATAGGAGTGATAAATGTTGTGAGTTTTCTGCATTCAGGTGCGAGATTGATCTGATAAAATCCACAGTTTGCATCAAGTTTTGTGTAGACTGTTCCATTTGCGATTCGTCCCAATGTGCTTTCTACAGTGGGCATTGGATACAGTTCCCTCTTGACTGCTTCATTTAATTTCGTCAAATCCACACATAAACGTATTTTTCCAGACGGTTTTGGCAACAACGATTGGAGCGCACCAATCAGTAGGTTCATCTACCTTTTCTATGATGCCAAATTTTTCAAGCCTAGTCAACTCTTCGGTGACTTTATCCATCAAGGGAAGTGAAACGTTTCTGGGAGTGTTTAAACAGAATGGTTTGGCATTTTCTTTCAACTGGATCATGTAATCATCCTTCAGTTGGCCTATGCCTTGAAATAAAGATGGAAATGCTTTTTTCACGTCTTCTTTAGTTCTCAAAGAGACTTTTGGAGCATTGTTAACGGATCGTACGGTTGTCCGCAGTCTTGGTGCTGGAGGTATCAATCCGAGTTTATATATTGCTACACTGCTAAGGAGTAGTTTGTTCGCATCCGCGACTATGTAGACTTTCTCAATGAGTGTCTTTGATCCAGCCTGGAGTTTCATGACCACATATCCGAGTGTCTGCAAAGTGTGATTGCCAACTGCGAGCAATTGTGTAGTGATATTTTTTTGCAGCGGTCCGTATTCCTTTTTGTACATGTATGCTGGCATGATGGAAACGTCCGCACCAGAATCTAATGTCCAAGACAGTTTGTCGGAAGCAACTTCCAATGTGTATGTGTATGTCACCAGAGATGGATTACTTTTTGAAGTCACGGTTCCACAGAAGAGTGTTCGAGGAGTCGAGTCCTCTTGTGGTTCATCATCAATGTCTATTGGCGGTGAATCTGTCTCAACTGCGCGTACCTGTTTGAATCTGCAAACAGAAGGAAAATGACCCATCATATTGCAAAAGGAGCACCTTTTTTTGAATGCTGGACAGCTTTTCTTGTCATGAGCATGTACTGTCCCACATTTATGGCATTTCTTTTGCTTCTTGTTCGTTTTCTCAGTATAGTCCTTTTTGTGAGAAGATTGCGTTTTCTTAGAAACAGCATCTATAGTAGATGTACCTGATCTTTTCGCAGCTTCTTTCTCCGTCGTTAGGAAGATATTCAAACAAGTGTTGCGTAAATTTTTTGCCTACTGTTTGCTCGGCAGTCGCTACTACCATGCTTTACCCAAGGGCTGACCCGACACCATAATTGCTAGTGAGTTTTCGATAGCTTTTGTTACAAAGTCCAAGAACTGATTTGGCTCAAAGGAAATCATTGGTTTCTTTCTATATGAAGGTGTATTGAAGTCATTGGTTTGTTTTGGTTTTGGATGACTTGGACTGACCTGGGTATCCATTTGAGGTCCCGACGATAAATTGGTGAGAGCTGTGACTGGAATTGTAATTTGCTCCGGGCTAGGGTTTTGTTTTTTATTCATTTTAAAAAGAACAGCTTGTTTTTTAACACGAATTTCGAACACAAATATTTTTTATTGCTATGCATATTACAACCAGACGCACCAACGCTAAAAACAAGCAGCAGTAAAAATTACTAACTCTGCAAGCTAACGGGCATCGGCGAATCGTTAATTTTGCGAAATGTACCGGACAATCTGTGAGTGTCGCGACAACAATTGGAACAACGTCACAATTCACAGCTGATCGCCTACTACGTATAGCATAGCCTACCTAGGCTACTATGCATGGGGTTCAGCCATATATGGCCAGTTATCGGTAAAAATTAGCCTCCCGTGATTCCAAGCAGAAAATTTTCGGCCGTAACAGCTCAAAAATAAAATATGGGAATGTAAAACGGTGTTCACTTTTGTGTTAATGTTTTTTATTGTATTTAGAACAGGTATTTTGATCACGAAAAGGAATTTTGAACATGGTTTAAAACAGGGTGTTTTTTAACAAAATCCTACTCCGGGCGACGGTGGGTATTCGGACTGACTTATCCATTTCTTTTAGCTGCGTTACTGTAGCCTACTTGTGGTAACGTTCCGCGATTGTTCAGGGTGCAGTAATTATTGTCGGTTCAGTGCAGGGATGTCCAAAGTTTTTTTGGTGTGGGCCAAATACAGAAAAATAAGCAAAGGCTCGGGCCGCACACTAGAGGTGACATATTGACACATATGATTGCTGTGTGTATTTCTTGAACAAGTTGGCGTCGTCGCATTAAATAAACGCCTTTTCTTTCGCTGTTAATTTCGAATCCTATTATATATACCCGATCAAATACGGCATTTTGGATTCGAATATTTTAGGATTTTAAGAGTTTCTTCGTGGAACAGAACTTGAATATACTAAGCAGCACAGCATTCATGGCTGCAAAATTTATTTAGTCAATCGAAAGACTTTCGTCCACCTCTCATCAGGATTAACGGCGGAATGAAGGAGAAATTCCGCCGTTAATCCTGATGAGAGGTGGACGAAAAGTCTTCGATTGATTAAATAAATTTTGTAGCCATGAATGTTGCGCTGCTTAGTATATTTAGGATTTTAATCCTACAGATTCAAAATTCTGCATTGTGCATCCCTACTCGTGGTAAATGTTTTTCTTTGCTTAATTTTGTTTAGTGTAGAAGCACCTTTTCCGTTACTGGCTCCATGTAGTGTTAAAACTGAGAAGTGCAACAGAGTTGAGTTCAAGCGCCATGTGCGGGCCGTATTCAAATATATTTTCAGAATTTGCTGCGGGCCAATAAAAACTGACCCGCAGGCCGTAGTTTGGACACCCCTGCTCTAGTGCATTAATTAGTCGATTGTTCCATTGTGGTCCTACTATTATCGTTTATGCTTCCGAGTAATTGCATTTGTTCCTTGCTCTATAGACTTGGATTTTCGCTTTCTCTTTGTATTTGACAAATCCCGCGTATGCTGCACTATGTTCGCCTCCATAGTTTGAACATTTTGTGACCGTAAACTTACATTCGGTTGTGTCGTGGTTTCCATGCCTTCGTAAGCCTTCGTAAGAACTCAACCGCCGGTATTCACTTTGATTCCAAATTTAAGGTAAAGGCTAACACAGATCTACATATTTGTTGACGCTCCCATTTTGGAAGTGGTGTGTATTGGAAGCTTAGCTCATGAAGTCAAATCAAGCCGTAATAAGATACCTAATGTACTCCTTAACAATTTCATCGTCTAACTGAAATTCCCAAAGTTTCTCTATATAATGTACCCATCGGTCAAAGGACTCAAAGCTATACAGTCTAGCCGTTATTAGCACCTATGCTTTCGAGAGACTGTTGTTGAAAGTATTAAGTACTTTGGGTGCTTATGACACTGTGCCACTTATGGGTTTAATCACATTAGTTACGGGGTATAGTGGTTATCCTTTATCAATAATTCCCAGACCTCTAAACGTCTGGTTCTCATGCTTACTGACCTGTTTGTTATAATGTGATTAATAGTCATCTGCTGAGGTTGTATAGACTCAGCTTGTATTGTTTCTGTATATATTGCCTGCATGGTCTTATGTTAGACGACACACTGAGGACACACTGAATACTGACTGAGTACTGACTACAACTGTACTTCTGAATATACTGTAAAATATTGTGTGAAGTCGTGTCGTTAGCTGTAAGGACTGATTACGCTGTGCTACACTCTGCTAGTGGAAAGAGGTGATAGGATCTCAAGCCGTTGAGCCCCGGTACAGATTGCGCTATCATATCATCAGTTGTTCGTCCTTCTCACAATATCAATGGTCTATTGTTCAAAGATTATACAATTAGACATGCTGGCAAATACCATAGGCATTTTCAATGTCTCGCAGCCACTCGTGTGAAGACGGCAGGATGTAGATTGAATTGTCTTAATTGGACGGATATCTAAAGTACGTCCAGATGCGGTTACTTTGTTTATCGCCTATTCAAGTACTGACGTCGGTGCGCTTTCGTGACAATTTTTATTTCGAACCTATTGGGAAATCTGTTGGATATTGAAGGTACATTTTCGGTTCGGGTATGAGTCTTAATTAACTGCTTTCAAAGCCTTCACACCCTTCTCAATTTTTAACAACTGTTATACAGTAGTTTATTGTATCATAGTTTATCGCGGCAGATAATGCTAGCACAAATTCTGTGTTTAAGTGTGTAACGACGAATGCCTATAGAAGCCATTTTGAGGTACAAATCGATTTTTTAAATATCTTTCTAGACATTCTGTAGTAATCATGTAGGACCATATCGCTTTACTATAACATCGTTCATCATACATCGTGCTGACCGCCCGAAGTCTGTGTCTAAATGTGGAGTGAAAAATGTCAAGAGAAGCCATTTTGAGTCACCCGCATCCATTTTACATGCGTTTTCAGTCTGTTCTGTATTAGTACTGTATGACCCTTTCGCCCGGAAAATTACTATGACATCGTGCATTACACAGTGGTTGAGATGTTTGCGGCCAAAGCACATCATGGGAGTGATCTAGTCGTTGATACTGTCGAATTCAACTTGGACTATCAACCGAACGCTTACGGTATGTCACCGTAGTTGACTCACAGTATCCTAAGACATGACATAGTATAAAGTACCTTAAACCGAAACCATATCAACATGATTTCTATAATGGGGTGGCTGAGAGGATCGAATCCATCTAAAAAATACAAATGTCACAGAATGGCTCACTCTATATTTCGAGCGATGTATCCGTCTTCCACGCTTCTATGCTTCTATAGTTCTATACATTTGGCCAATTTGTTTGTAAAATCCACCTTGCATTGAAGTAGCTATCACTGGATCACATAACGGCCGGTTAACGGGCGGGGCTGCCCTATAAGGAAATATTTCTATTCCTGATAAGACCTGTAGCCTATAGCATGTATATTTAGGGCGTGTTTTTTGGACCTAAAAACGATGAATTTTGACAATATTTTGACCTAACGAAATTACGCTGTGCTTATTATTGCATTATATACATATTTCAACACACCGGGAAGGGTCAGCAGAAGACCCAACCCAGCAAACACAAGATATGTTTTGCACAAATTTCGGATATCACGAACTTAAAGCTATGGCAGATAGTTGCATCTTGGATATCACAGATTTAATGATATGCAGTCTGATTATTTGGAAAATAAACTACATGTTTAGACGCACAGATGTGAAACAAGGTGGTTACTGTACGGTAGACAGCAAGACTATCTAAAACTACAACCTATTATATTTGTAGTCAGGTAGTTCTGAGGACAGATTCCTGTCCTTGCAAAGAAGTTTTCTGAGAAGTGGGAATGAACGTTCTATACAGAGGAAGACGTTGGCTGGCAGCATTCTAGGTTGTCATAGGACAGCAATCGAGTTGTTCACAAGTTATCAGTAATAACACCTTTGATTTGGTTCGTAGTTTAGTATTGGAAATTCCGTGTGGCCGCGTTCCGCTTAGTCCGCCTTTTATTATGACCCATTCTTTTAAAGGATGCCAGCAAATGCGTAAGAAGAAGCTATATAGGTAGGCTACACCATGGCCTATTAAGGTCCACCGAACTGACTAGGCCGTGGCCAAGACTACAAGCATGGTATAGGCCTATGGAGGCAATGCTAAAATTGTGTAAATAAAGGCATTGATGGCCTTGTCTAGTTTAGTCTAAATAGCTTGCCCATCCTTGCCGGTCCAATATATCAGATTACCGAGACCCTTTTCGTACGGAAACAGGCCGCTGAGAGTCATATCCCATCCAACACAGATTACAGACCTGTACCGTGTGACCTCTAGTGACGTTGCCCGTGCAAAGTCGGTGCATTATTTGCTATCGACTCGGCGCCATTGTTGGCTAGTTGTAGTTGTAGTCTAGTTCAGTTTGATCATACATTACTTTCTATGGTTTATTGTAAAGAAGATCACGACAGATTTATAGCGCCCAGCCTTAGTATGTTGAGAATGAGAACTTTCAAAAGCTTTCGGAGCTCCACTCCTTCATCAGGTGAAGATGGAATGAATCGAATTCGATAATCTAATAGGCGTAGGCTACTGCTACGAATTCTAAACATATCAATTTGGAAATCTGTTAAATATATCGTTTCAATTATAACAACCTTCTGCAGCCCCCGATAGTCACATATTCTACGTACGAGTTGTGGTGATACGGACGCGGTTCTAATTAAGTTTCGCGCTCCTAATCCCATGATACTAATTATTACTGCCTTCCTCGCTACAAGAGCTTTGTCGTCACCACTAAACGCTAGTCTTGCTTTCTTGTCTGTTCCTCTTTGCCGTTCTATCGCTATAGTCGCCTTTCAGTTAATAAAAGCCTTGGCAACATTGCACAAAAAGGTCATCTCAATTTTATTAACTGTATTCCGCGATGTCGAATCAATCCCTTATTCGGGTAACAGTGTTGAAGACGATGCCAAAAGATGCAGAAGCTGAAAAGGAGTATATACACTGAGAGCGGATGATCAAAGCGTACTTGGCCGCCGTTGAAACTACAAGGAAGGAAAATGACCCTGCAATTGATAGATTGAGCGTCTTGGGTGGCTACTTGTCGGCTGACGCATGCGAGTTTATCGAAGATGCGACTAGTTTTGATGCGGCGGTAGAGCTTTTGCAGGCTCTTTACCTAAGAAATAAGAATGTAGTTTATGCGCGTCACGAACTGGCAACTAGACATCAACAACCATCTGAGAGCATTTCTGAATATGCCCAAATCGACCAAGCTCTTTTTAGCGAATATGCCCAAAACCTTCAAACTCTAGCGAAAAACTGTGGGTTCAAGGCCGTTATAGCGGAAAAGTATATAGAAGAGTCCGTAATGAGCGCCTTTATAACCGGTTCGCGTTCCTCGAGTATAAGGCAGCGATTGCTGGAACATGATGAACTTACGCTGGAGAAAGCCATAAATGTTGCTGACTCGCTGGAAAACGCACAAAACTTCTCGGAGAGCTACGCGGATCCACATCAGATTCGTCCAATAGCCCATGTTGCAGAGGTCACAAGAAAGTGGGATAATCAGGGAGCATCCGTAACGGCGGTGGCCTCTGCAAGGCACAAAGAAGGGCTGAATCAACTGTGTGATTCCTGTGGGTATCGACACACACCCGAAAGACGATTTTGTCCCGCAAGAGACGTAAAGTGTTTTAAGTGCGGCAGAGTGAGACATTACAGGAGAGTGTGTCGAAATACCGCTACACACCATCAATCCAATAATGACAATAAGCACGCGGCCTCTATAATTGCGGGCATGCCGACTACTATCGCCGTAAGCATAAAAGAAAAACGCATCGAGGCTCTGTTAGATTCTGGTGCTTCCGAAAACTACATCGATCGGGCTGTGGCGATACAGCTTGGGCTAGCTATATGGCCGTGTGACTTACTTATTGGTCTGGCTTCAAAGGACGCGAATGTAAAGATATGTGGTTCTGTGATTGCTACCTTGGGTATTGTGGTGTAATTTGCGTTCGCGTATTTCCTGATTTCCACTGATTACGCCTAATCTTGATTGCATGATGTCGTAGTCCGTGATTGTGGGATGTCTCTCTTAGGAGAAGACTGTAATTCTGTGTTTTGCGTTGTGTGTTGGTGCTGGCTGAGATTTTGTTAATAAAAGCCTACGTTAAGTTCACGACAATTTTATTAACAATTTCTCCAAAGATTGAAGATGGCAAACGCGAGAGAAAGATTGTATCAAGTGCCGACGTTGCAGGCCTTGCCAAGTTCTCCTGGGGCTGAGTTCGTGTTCGCCCATTGGAAGCAAATGTTAAATTGTTTCGTTAAGGCCGCTGAGGCTCGAGTTCTTCCGGCCTCTTCTGGAGAGAGGTCTTCTTCACCTTTAGCAGGCACCCCTGCTCTTGACAAGAAAGGTATTATGAATGGTTATTTATCGCCGGAAATTTACGCGTTCGTGAGTGAAGCCGAAACTTACGAGAATGCTCTGGAAACCCTTGAAAGGCTGTACTGTGTAAAGAAGAATATTGTTTATGCGCGACATGCTCTTGCTACGAGAGGGCAACACCCAAAAGAGAATGTGACTGATTTTTCTCAGAGCTTGGTGTCGATGGCGAAGAACTGTGGATTTTCTGCCGTGTCTGCTGAGGACCATAAGAAACAGGCAATTCTTGATGCGTTCATAACGGGATTATCCTCAAACCCAATACGTCTGCGATTATTAGAAAATGATCAATTGGATCTGGACAAAGCTATCCAAATTGCTGATTCCATGGAGAGGGCCCAGAAATGCTCGACGATGTACAGTACCTCCCGCCTCAGCCTCCTACGGTAGCTAGTGTAAGTAAGAGGAACGGACGCAAGGTTAGTGCTTTTGCTGGTGATGATTCTCCCAAGCGTTCAATCACTGATAATAATGAAATGATTGACGATTCGATTGCGATATCGTTTCAAAATCCCCGACGCAAGAAACAGGGATGGCCAGTACTGCCGAAGTGTACGCGATGTGGCTACAGGCACGTATCCAATGAGAAATGTCCAGCGAAAAGCGCTTACTGCTATAATTGTGGGGAGAAAGGGCATTTTGGTAAGATGTGCGTGAATTTGATATTCTCAGAGGAGAGTGACGATGACGATAATGTCCCCACCACTCTATTAGCAATTCCAGCATCGCTTTCGAGAGCAGCCATTGAGATCAATCTTGCCCAATGAAGGTAAAAGCTTTATTAGACACCGGGGCTTCTGATAACTTCATGAATTTGATAACCGCTAACTCGTTGCGCTTGCGATGGCAAGGCAATAAGTATAGCGTGAAGTTAGCTGATAAAGGCAGGAGAACGGTCGTTCATGGCATGGTGTACGTAAATGTTGAAGTGATGGGACGGAAGTATCCGAGGGTGCGATTTGGTGTGATCGAAAATTTGTGCGCAGATGTGGTACTTGGTCAGGAATTTATGAAGATGCATGATCAAGTTAACTTCTTATTTGGTGGACCGTCAAGGCCACTTGTGGTGAATAGTAATGGAGGCGTATGCCGTTTGGCTGCCGCCAAAGTCGATGATCATCCCAAAATATTTCGATTCCTCAATAGTAATTGTCAACCAGTGACTATACCGTCCAGACGGTACAGTGATTCTAATCGAAAATTCATCAACGAGGAAGTGCTTCGTCTCAAAAAGGAAGGGATAGTAGAGGACTCTAATTCCCCGTGGAGAGCCCAAGTTTTAGTGGTTAAAGGAGAGCGTCACAAACAGCGCATGGTAATAGATTATTCCCAGACTATAAACCAATTTACCTATCTAGACGCTTACCCTCTTCCACGGATTGCGGATGTTGTAAACGAGGTTGCCAGAGGCACAGTTTTCAGCTCCATTTACCTAAAATCTGCGTATCACCGCAGATTCCGCTGTCTAAACCTGATAGGCCATTCACGGCTTTTGAAGCCGCTGGTTCACTTTATCAGTTTAAGAGGTTGCCATTCGGGGTCACTAATGGCGTTAGTGCCTTTCAACGGTTCATTGACTCGTTTATCAAGACTAACAGGCTCGCGGGAACTGTGGCCTACTTAGATGATATAACCATCTACGGAAAAGATAAAGCGGAGCATGACCGGAGGTTGAAAGCTTTCAGGTCCGCTGCGAAGGAAGCCAATTTGACCATAAATAATGAAATTAACGTCGTGGCGACTGGAGCTTAGTGCTATTGTTTATGATATAAAACATAGGCCGGGGTCTGAGAATGCTGCCGCCGACGCGTTATCCCGGCTGTGTGTAGCGGCGGAAGACCACCATCCCACGCTAAGGGATATTCATGTTCACCTGGGTCATCCTGGAATTCGAAGATTCATGCATTTTGTGCGGGTAAAAAACCTCCCCTTCTCGTTGGAGCAGGTAAAAAGGCAACGTAACGAATGCCGGGAATGTGCCGTCATAAAACCCAGATTCTTTAAGCCGCCAGAAGCCCATCTGATCAAAGCAACGCGCCCTTGGGAAAGGGTGAGCATTGATTTCAAATGACCGGTCGAAGGGAAGACACCTTTCATGCTCGTCATGGTAGATGATGCTACAGCCGGTTTCCGTTTGCGTTTCCCTGCAAAGATATATGAGGACCGAAACGGTTATTTCGTGTTTCGTGTCACTATTTTCCGTTATGGGGTTGCCTGAATATTATTATTATTATTATATAGAAGATTATAGTGGCGCTTATCACCGGGCGGCGTTTTGCACCACGAACAAGACAGGTTGGAGCAGATACATGGATATAGTAATCGTGTAGCAGATACATGGATATAGACATGAT
The DNA here is from genome assembly GCA_030412335.1 of Botrylloides violaceus. Classification (NCBI taxonomy): domain Eukaryota; kingdom Metazoa; phylum Chordata; class Ascidiacea; order Stolidobranchia; family Styelidae; genus Botrylloides; species Botrylloides violaceus. Next base: position 33,277 of record JASFYC010000510.1, on the reverse strand, counting down.
ACATGAATACAGCAATCGCGACACATGATAACATGGACATAGTAATCGTGAAACATGATACATGAATACAGGTAATCGTGAATATAGTAATCGTGTCAATACCACCGGCTTATAGCCAGGATCACTATTATAATCACGGTTCTCCGCACTTCCCCGATACCGACTGCCAGGCAGGGAAGTAACGAATACCAATTTTAAAGTCTTCGATTTGACTCGGTCGGGAATCGAACCCGGAACCTCCCGATCAGAAAGCGGACAGTCTATACCACTCGGCCAACTGAACGGTTAATCGGTCAAACCCTTTTATAGGGAGAGAAGTGTCGGAGTTTCTAAAGAAAAGGGGTATCACTACAGGTCGTTCCACGCCTTACCATCCAACGGGGAACACCCAGTGTGAGCGAATGAATCAGAATATATGGCGGACTGTAAAACTGGTCCTTGCTTCGAAAGGACTGCCTCAAAGCAGCTGGGCGGCCGTGCTACCAGACGCCCTCAATTCCATTCGCTCCCTCTTGTGCACCTCAACTAATGAAACCCCACATTCTCGATTTTTCAGTTTCCCGAGAAGGTCGATGCTGGGAACTCCTTACCAGATTGGCTGTTAGAAGGAGGCGAAGTCTTGCTCAGACGACATGTACGCACGAAGAATCAACCTGTTTGCGATCCGGTGGAATTAGTGGAGGTGAACCCGAAATTCTCCTTGGTGCAATTTCCAGACGGCAGGCAGAGTACCGTGTCAAATTCGGACTTAGCCCCATATCCACCGAGAGATGAAGTCAACCATGAAGAAGGTCCGAATATGAGAGATAATTCTCAAGTAATTCAACCTGATGGATCGCTGACCGATGATTCCCAATGCGACAAGAACTCAGAGCTGGAATCCGATTCTTCTCGCGATGACGAACAAACGAAAGCTGAGGAACCGACCCCTCTAAGACGATCTACTCGCATTCGAAAGGCACCTATAAGATTTGGAATTGACTGAACTGCTAGTGGTGGTAGTAACTCAAGAAAAGGGCCTAGTTGACTCCTTCATTTAGAGAGGGAGATTGTGGTGTAATTTGCGTTCGCGTATTTCCTGATTTCCACTGATTACGCCTAATCATGATTGCATGATGTCGTAGTCCGTGGCTGTGGGATGTCTCTCTTAGGAGAAGACTGTCATTCTGTGTTTTGCGTTGTGTGGTGGTGCTGGCTGAGATTTTGTTAATAAAAGCCTACGTTAGGTTCACGACAGGTATTATTGACAGAGGAGAGTATCGTAATCTAAAATTTGGCGTGATATCAAATTTATGTGCTGATATAATATTGGGGCACAACTTTTTCAAACATCACCGTGAAGTAACCTATAGGTTCAACGGTTGTCGCAGTCCACTTATAGTGGGACATTGCAATCTTGCGGCTGCGAAGTTGGACGAAAATATTCACCCGTTCCAGTTTATTGATCCGAAATTTAAACCTTATTACCACAAAATCCCGGCGCGTTACTCCAGAGATGACTCGACATTTATTGCCGGTGAAATAACAAGAATGCTAGGTGAGGGGATAATTAAACACTTGTCCTCCCCTTGGAGGGCACAGGTTATCGTGACCAGAGGCTCGCGACACAAGAAACGCCTGGTGATAGATTACTCACAAACGATTAATCGCTACACATATCTAGACGCTTACCCCTGCCAAGAATTGACGATGTCATGAAATAGCTAAAGGTAGCGTGTTTATATAGCTCTGTAGATTTGAAGTCGGCGTATCATCAGATCCTCTCTCAACTAATGAAGCCTTTCACGGCGTTTGAAGCAAACAGTCGGTATAATACCAATTTCGCCGGGTACCATTTGGAGGGACTATAACGGCGTCTCGGCGTTTCATAGATCGTTTCATAGAAAAGAACCGACTAGAAGGAACTATTGCGTATCTTGACGACATTACAATTGTGGGAAATATGAAGAACGAACACGACAAGCGATTGAAGGAATTCTTGGCCGCTGCAGAATCCAGTAATCTGACTCTAAACCACGACAAGTCAATTTTTTCAGTAACCAGTTTGCGGATTCTCGGTCATTGTGTATCGCATGGAGATATAAAACCGGATCCGGATAACCTGCGTCCGCTGATCGAGTTACGCCCAGCAAACACATGATATAACTAAGATATAATAATGATCTCACTAACAACGCCGAAAGATGTATCCAAAATATATCTAATATATATATATATGTCGACTCATAATGACATCAATATTATATGCTTTGTGACATCACCCGTGACCGGGCTGTGATACGTTCGTGACTAGTCCCGTGATACGTTCGTGACTTGTTCCGACTGACACCCTGCCTGCGGCTGCGCTCAGATCCCTGCGTATTGAATAGTCGTATAGCCATATATAACACAATTTTGTTGTATATTGTAAAAAAATGCAAGCTACAGACGGAGTCAAAATGTGCTAACAATGTAAAACAACTTGTGGAACAAGTTTGCAGTTAGTGTGGAATCGGCAAAGCTAAGCAAATTAAGAAACCCAAAGTTGGATGGAGCAAAACTCCAAAAGTTTGTGAATGTTATATAATTTTCAATAAACTGAGGTGAACCTTCTTTACAAAACAAAAAGTTGTAAACTATTGCGTCAAAAATACTAAGCAGTTCGAACTGCACATCGATTTTCATGCAGATGGGACAGAACCTCAACACAATGATTGGCAATATATTGTACAACATGGTGTGGAGATGCAAAAATTGAAATGTTGGATTGCTCGTCAGCCGTGAACGCTGCAGAGTGGGACAATCAGTAAAGGCGATATAATGGTGGCGCGATTCCAAGACACGAGCAAAAACAAAAAACCAAGAGCCCTAAAGTTGGAAGGGGGAAGAAACCGTTATATGTTGGTTGTAATTGATGAATATAGCTGTTTCCCTTTTGCATATCCGTATAAAGACATGTCCTCTAGCACGGTCATCCGTTGCCTATCACAGCTTTTCCTGATATGACGATATGGAGAACAGTGAAGCTATTATTGGCATCTCGAAACTTGCGGGAGGGCGCGTGGGACCTGGTCTTTCCAGACGCACTGCATTCAGTCCGTTCATTGCTATTATGTACGTCGACTAACCCATCAACGCCGCACGAGAGGTTTTTCGCGTTTTCAAGAAAATCAACCTTCGGACAATCATTACCTGATTGGCTATTGAACAGTGATTCTGTTCTACTCAGAAAGTTCGTACGCAATAAGAACGAACCATCATGTGAGCCTGTTGATTTGCTGGACGTTAATTCGAAATATGCATTGATAATACGCTACCCTAGTGGTTGTGAATCTATACAGTCGCTGTCAGGGACCTGGCCCCCTGTCCGAAAAAGCCTGAAGATGAAAAAATATCGAAGCCAACGGGTCTGTCGGATGTAAATGAAAGCGCACCAAGCGAAGCAGATGCAGCTTTTAACGAAACGCACCTCGTGATTAACACGCCAGTATTGCGGAGATTTACTCGAATAAAGAAAGCCCCTGAACGATTCGGATATGCGATTACCTGATGTAGGCTTCCGTGTTTATCATGTCAAGATTTCGGGAGGGGAGATTGTGGTGATACGGACGCGGTTCTAATTATGTTTCGCGCTCCTAATAATCCCATGATACTAATTATTACTGCCTTCCTCGCTATGAGAGCTTGGTCGTTTTCACTAAACGCTAGTCTTGCTTTATTGTCTGTTGCCGTTCTATCGCTATAGTCGCCTTTCAGTTAATAAAAGCCTTGGCAAGATTGCACAAAAAGGTCATCTGACGAGTCCTCCTATGCGCCAATATTGCGTCGGCAAGACCCTCTGTAGGTCCTATGAAATTTTATTTACCGCAGCAGAATAGTTATCAAAATACGACCCCTACGGCATCCAGGCACGTAGGTTTTAGAAGAAAAGCTCTAATCGTGCATGCTTGTGCGGCACCCGCTTTCTGTTGGAATTTCTCCCAAATAAAATAAATATATGCTGCACAACAGATTTCCTCATCTCTCTGTAACGTGCTAATAAACTAAACCATAATTGACCTTCGTGGGCCAGTTTTACGTCCCAGGTTATATCACATACCAGTTGCCATTGAAGCGTGTACCGGGATTCAAATAATAAAAAAAATCCACACAGTACCTGGATTTGAGGAAGTAGGCCTAGCCTACTGCAATTCTGGACGGAAAGTTGACACTACTGTATCGTGTTTGTCGTCGTAACGAAGTGCAAACAAGTCAGTCGGAAATGGAATATTGTCTGATCTGCCTTCAGTTCACAGGTAGCGCGTTCAATATGGATGTGAATTTCTGAGGGAAGCCGTTACAGTCAGGCTAAATATTGGCTCTCGCTAACAAATCCTCGTAAAAATCTGGTATCGTCAGTAGCCTATTAGTCGAATTTAAGCCGACAACAGTACTCAAAATAGTGTTTATAATCGAATACCGATACTCGTCCCATCACTAGTATGTTTATTTCAGCAAGTGGGTGGGTCGGAAATACAAATGTTGAAACTGACTGGCTGACATGACAAATCACGAAGATTCACTAACGCTGCGGTTTGTGTTGAATGAAACGAAGGAATGCTGACAATCAATGCTGATAAACCAGACTTATATTTAATTGTTTTGCAAGAATAAGTTGGCTGATTTCCAGCAAAGTAGATGTGTGGCCCGTTATCTTGTGATATGATGAAGGGATCAGTCTTATAATACGGATAGCATCCAAGTGAATCAGGTGCGGTGGGTGCAAGGTGTCCACATTCCAATGTATACTCCATCAGCTTGATAGAATCTTCAATGGAACTATATTGCCGTATGTTTTCTATATTTTGTCCAGATGTTCCAAGGAATTTAATCCCATCAATGTCACATTCGTATGGGTTAGAAACGGTGTGAAGTGAGTGACCAAGGTAAGCTCTTGATTTTGGCAGCATACACGAACTGAGTGGTTGTTGGGGCAGGAGAAAGTTTGACGGATCGTACTCGCCTGAAAAAAAAAAGATTGCACATAATAATGTACCAAAAATTCTCAAAACTGACATTATAATCTTCTTATTCAACTTTCGGAATCTCCAATCGGGTCAGAACAGTAAACATGCTGGCTCTGGCAATGGTCTCGTCGGTCTTGGTGACATGATCCCGTACACTGACAGCCAAGAATTTGCATACCACACAACGTAGGCAGTGTACGTAGAAAGAATTCATTTTATGCTCTGAAGTAGAGTGGGGTGTGCAGCTGTGCACGCCTAACTACCATAGTGTGATCAGAATATTCAGTAGGCCCGGTACAGTCTAACCTTGATGTGTAACAGTGAGAGACGGCACCGGTGGCCGGGATATGCATAGAAAACAGTAGTATCCCCAAACCCCAAAGGCATACGTTATAGGGAGCTAGCCAAGCTGGCAGTCGGTCCACCTGATGTCCCACCTCACACTTCAGAACGTGTGCAGCAGTCTACTGTGTAAACGTGACCTTAAAGCTGGAGGTCTTACCCCCTGTCTGTCTGGACTCTTGCCCTGGACCGCATTGGATGGCGAAGCGCCACCCTCAAGAAAAGCCTACTGGCCAGAAGTGTCGTCAAAGACAATGTATATGATCAGCCTACTCGGTCCCGCTCCCGGAAACAGAAACTGGTGTACCCATGCAGCAAGTCTCTATAGAAACACCATACATGACCATGACCTCTCAATCAACCACGATCTCCCGATCGGCGATGGTGATAAGGACAAGATGAACAGGTAATTTGGCTGAATATGAAAGGTATTCAAATTTCACCATGTCAAATGAGACCTTACCACTCATGACATCAACACTGATTTGTGGAGCAAGCTGGGAAAGAAATTCATCCAATGTCTGCATTGCAGAGACAGTCATAGGCTCTTCTCTATAGGTTAAATATTTTGCCTTCACTTGAGAATTCTTATCCAACGTCTCGGAACTTAGAGAATTTCCTGTAAACAGAATCAGTTCTTCTGAAATATTCTCCAGCAAGACGTTCTCACTATAACATGACGACATCTACTGTATGCTATTTGTATCATTCCTCTGAAAAAAGGGAATTGTAATCAACTGGACATTGACAGTTTCATCAAGGTCACTTCAGAATACTGTAATTTATGTGGAAATGATGGAGTCGATGGTGGATTATCCAGATAGCTATTGATTTTAGGAAATTTCAATCGATTTTCATGTAATGATTCGCTTAAATTCAAACACAAATGATTTGATTTGCCTATCCCTAAAAATTTTCCCAATGCACCGATCACCTGATAGTGTTGCTACAATGAAACATGATAAAAATTATTATTATTTAATACAGCATACCGGCAATTATCATGTGAATAATTGAACAGCTCAGCCCATGATCAGTTAAACTTCCCGCAAGTCCAGTTACGTAGTCCACCATCAACTGTGTAGATAGCATTTTGTCACTTTTGGACCCAAATCCAAGACCAGAAATTAATAAGACATATCTAAAAACAATGGAAGTAGGTGAAAACCATGACAATAAAGCATCTTTCCGAATATTTCCTGGAAACAAACAGTGGAGCCCCGATGGTGTAAGATTAGATATACCGGCACCATAGACAAAAAGTATAATGTTACTACAAAATTAACGTTTAGCGTCATTTTATTTAGAAACACAGTCACGGGCATTAGGAGCCCAACTCCTTCATCACATGACTGTGAAATATGCATGTGATGCAGATTTGTTCCAGGTGTAACTTATTAAGGGTGGCATAGTCGTGCCATTTGCACATCACCATCTTAAAAGTGTTAAAACAGCTGGTTTTCATCCACCCAGCACCCCAAGTGATTTTGTACGCTACCTTTCCTTTATTACTTACAACACAGCACCACTTTGGATCCTTAAGGAATTTTGCTTACTAGCGATAGAGATTTGCACTAAGCCCTTAGCTGTTCACTGACAGTGCAGAATGTGTTGGTACCCGGTAGGGTGTTCATAGTCTCACTTTCCCGTGTTGTGCTTGCAAGTTTAGGGGTGAAAAATTTGTTTAGTGTATTTGAAGTTGAAGTATTGGAAAATGAATTTATCTCTCGTATGTAAACCGAGTTCCGATAATTTTAGCAAGTATTCTGACTGGAAATACTATGGCAAATTTTACCTTCGGGAGCCTTAAAATCAGCTGCGTCTCGATTCAGTGATCGCTGGCGAAGGCCTTTGCTGATTCATGTAGAGATGGATTTTAGGATTTCCCTTGTGGAAGATCTATATTCAAGTTTTGTAGCTTGCGTGTTTTCGATCAAAGAGTCGCGAGCGTGACTCTTAAAGCACGCGGCATCGAAAATTGGAAAGTGGTTGAATTGCATTGCGTGGTTTTTCCATTCAGGGTTCTTGCAAAAATTATTGAATCTCACTAAACAATTATTGGAGGAGCAAATTCATTTTCCAATACTTCAACTCCATTAGACAAATTTTCTTCACTCTAAATATCGTGGTATATACAATATGAGCGGTTTTACACCACACCACACTAAATGGGAAAATGTATAGCTTGCCACCATATCCCGCTCCAGTGAGTAACACATTGCTTAGTGCAAAAGGTCTCTTACATATCTGGTCCGCACAAAGATTATCTTGGTTCACAGATTTGCCAAGCGTGCTGTGAAGTCGTAATAAAAGAGTTGGAATTCGTGGACTTCATCGCTGAGCTCAACATTGGCTTTTTTTAAATGTCAGATTGTTTCGAGGCAAGAAAGAGTTGAGCTGGTCAATCTCTGGCCCTCCATCCTTGAACAGCATCTCAAGCTTGTTCAATTTCTAGTGTAATCTCTAACAAGATCAAGGGGTTTGTGCTGCTTCATATTAAATACACACACAGCAGGCTACTTCTACACACAGCTTGTGCATATTGCTGGTAACCGGACTTGGTAAAGAGAGGCCTTAAGTTTGTTTAGTAGGCCTAGTTGGTGTAACTTCGCACAAAAACCTTATTCCCTAGGTTTACAACGGGTTCGTTTTGGATGCGGTGTTATATCTAATTATAACCTTTACAAAAGTATATAGAATTATTCTGTCGTGAGAAAAGACTATGATATAAAAATAGTTCATGCGATATATGCTAGGCCTATATCAGTTTGTATATTATATTTGCAATTTTCAGTCACACAGGAAGTCTTGCAATCTCATTGCTACATGTCTAGTAACCCCGAAATTTTGAAAAAACGCTTCTTACCCAGAAGGTTGCAGGATGCAGCAGCAGTTAGCTAATTACGTGTGCCTCAACACATAGTAAGGCATACGCCCACGGACTCCCATGGAATAGGCCTACTTCAAAATTAACAAGGCTGTTGACCCTTTTGTCCGCTTAACTGAATATGGAAGCATTGGTAGTCTGATCCTCACCGTTGCAACTTGCAATTGCAGCCATTCCAAAATGGGAAAGTGACAATGATATGTATCCTAGTCCGACCGTGTTATTAACTGGGTGGAAACCGAAGGGATGGAGAAATAGGTCTAACTGCTTCCAGATACCACATCCTTGGTTTGGAGACAAGCGTATTAGTGAAGTGACCAACATGAATATGGCACGATAGAAGCAGAGCATTTTCAGCTGGTAGTGCGACGGTGTGCTATGGGAATTTTTCGATGGAAGATATGTGCCGTCCCAGTCAATCAAAAAAGGTTGTAAAACACTGATATAACCCAACTTTAAAGCGATTCCTTTACTCACCTATCAACAGTGATTTCTCGCAGAGGAGTGACATCAGGAAAGCCGGCCAGAGCATGATCATCAACATGGAACTGACCTAGCTTTTGCTCCGTCCCTGCCAGTGCGATGACTGTTCCGGTGTAAAAATGATTCGGATCAATATCACCACAAAGTGAAATTCTTTGCACTGTATCTTCCAAAATTAAATTATCAGAATCCGATATAAACTTTCTTCTTTTTAGATGAGTTTGTAAATGGTGCTCTTCATTAACCTGCAACATATGAGACAAACTGTGTTATTATTTTTAAGTTAAAGCCATGTATACCAGGTCAAGGCGTAATAATGGTACAAGTCTCAGAGCTTCTGGTTTATAGCCCAGATCAAAGACATATCACAATCCTCCGCATTCCACCAATACTGACTGCCAAGCAGAGAAGGTACGGGTATAAATTTTAAAGTCCTTGGATCGACTCGGTTAAGAAGCGAACTTGGGATTTCATGGTCAGAAGGTGGACAGTCCAATTACTTGCGCAAATGGGGAGGGTTATGACAAGAAGAATATCCAGATTAAACATTCACGACGAAATTACATCATTAGCGGATTGATCCACTCGGCTATCCACTCCACACACAAAACATGGCCAAATAAATAGTGTACAAACAAGTGAGCCTGGGCACAAAAGAACTTTTATGATTACTGGCTCACGGCTCTGGCCTAGATCCTTCCATAGACAAGCTACTAAGGATTAGAGCCTGGCTAGTGGGATCAAGAATGGGTTGATAATTAGAATTTTCATACAGTGAGCAACGGGGGTAGGAGGAGTCCAGCTGGTGCTGCCTGAGATTCGCACAACAATTTGAGGAAGTTCCACAAAAGTCCAATTTTTTTAAGCTAAATTTGTTGAAGGCTCAAATCCCTGAAATTCATCCACGACAAGGTGAAAGATGTGAACAGTGCCCACAATAACAAAATAAAGATTCATCATTCAAAAACATCCACTCTTTCAAAATATCGTACCTCTTTCAAAATGCTTGGTTGAAGTGCCATGTTTTTAAATAACGTTCCAATGATACATGATTTTATGCCAAGTTGTAGTTTTGCTAGCTCTGTAATAGGGTATTCTGAACCCCATTTCTTTACAGCAACATCTTCCAGTCTTTTTCGCATAAGAGCACTTCGTACGAAGTATATATTAGCATATTGTTTGTCACATGGCATGTCCCAAGATTTGAATCGATCAGAGCAGTCGATGCGACTGCATGTACGACGTGATATTTTCATACTTTTATCAATTTTGTAGAGCTAGAAACGAAACAAAATTCACGCTAACATTACGAGGTTCATAGCAGTTGGAAAAACATGGCATTCAAGAATCTGAGAAATCGCATAACACGCAATTCACTTTAGCAGGCTACACAGACAGCATGGGAGATGAAACTACCATCTAGACATTTCGAGCAATAGAGTATAGAAGTTGTGTAAAATCTGTCCACCGTAGTTAATGGTAGGTAGGTAATAATGCCGAAGGGAATGGAGCTCACGAAGTCAATTAACTAACCAACACACCATGAGGCCTGGGATGAATATAATGCAACCACAATGTAGCGAGTAGCGACACCATTACGGTACCTATATTCTCTCATGTAGTAGCTTATTGTGTACCCGGTACTAAGGTACCAAAATCTAATCTGGTAGTGACAAGATGTTAAACTACAATTGAAACATTGAAAGGGTATTACCGGATATTGGTAATAAGGTTTACTGGTGGTCTATATATAGATATAATTATATTGGTGACCATTGAATACAATGGATGGTGCAACTAGATATGGTAAGCATTGTTATATTACTGGTAAGCAGTAGTGTCATATGACTAGGCCTTGAATCCACGTGGTTTTACAATGGGGTAGGACATATATTCCGTAGCATATATATACTGAATATAATTTTAATCAAACTAATCAAATTTTCCTAAGTTTTTCGGTGCACCACCTAAAAGTGCTTCTCGTACGATTAGTGATAGGCTACTTGTGTCATGATTTGGGATTCACTGTTGTAAAGCCATATACAAGCCTTACACTAGAGGCAACTTGTGCTGTAAGTAGAGCCTATATCTACATATTGACTTAAAATAAGTCTACCATCAAACGTAATATATATATGCGTTTGTGTTTATGGTTTGTGCCATGCTTGACATCATAAAGAAACACCATTATATATAAGAAACCTATGTTGACCAGAAGGATAAATAGATTACCCTCCCTATCATTTTGCAGTTAAACATTTTTTAAAAAGCTTCAAGTAGCCACCAAGGCAAAAAGCAATGCTGACCCCATCGCTCTAGGACAATTGATATTTTCTCCATTTCAATCACTGGAGAATTGTATATATATATAAGTAATCTATGACATTATTGTTATAAGCGCATCTAGAAATTTGTGTTTGTCATCTGACTTCAGAGTGATGATACAAGGATCAAAAAACTCATGAGAGACCTCCGAGTTAGTTCGGTTTGCAGAATACATAAATGCTCTGCCAAAAAGATTTTTCCGCGACTCTTCCGCTAGCGGAGGTATTCCTATCATTATTGACATCCCTGACACAGATTTTAAAGGAGCGGACACAATTAATGGCAAATTTTTAACTCTGTCTTTTTTCAATTTGCTCAGAGACTTGTGATATGCATCTAATAGATGTTGAGTAAAATAGTTCATATATATAGGAGAACGGGGAAATTCATTGTCACATTCACGAATCACTGAATATAAAAACGGTCCATAGTTCAGAACCTGGCCGATATCAATGAAAGTACAAATGAGATCTTTCATAGCCAACATTTGTTCTTTTGCTATAGTGATTCCTCGTATGAGTGAATCCGAGTTCAACTTCGAAACTGCGTCCAATGCCTCAACAAACATACCATCTCCATCGCCCTTATCAGATATACTGCTTGGACTGTCACTTTCTAAAATTGCGTTAACAGAATGCACTATATCACCGGCACAAAGTTTATGGATGTAGCCTATCTGAGCTGAAAACGTTTGCAATCTGACAGCTGCGAGGCCAAACTTTTCAGCCGATTCTTCAACTATATTTTGCAAATTTTCACGTATCTTAGAATCCATGAAGCTGTAATTCTGTTTGCATTGAATCAATGGTATTCCCATGTCAGCTAAAAACAGATGCAGTCTCCTTAATCCATTTACAGTCCACACTTTGAAGGCAGTCGCTGTCAACGGTGAGTGGCATAAGCTTTCAAATAATGACCAATGACGATACAACACCAAGTCAAGATCATATTCAAAAGATATTTTTAAACAGTTGACAGAGGTTGAGCTTTCTTCGCCGTCAATTCTATGATTTATTCTAGACATATGGCCTTGAAGTTCTACCACGTTGGCAAAATATTTGTCCCGACTAATTTTTTTGTTTTGAAACTGGTCAGTCACCCCAATTATCCCCCACCACAGTGTCGCAACAGAATCTTTGGACATTTTCCAAGCAAGTTCGTATACAAGAAATGCAGAGGATTCTCCGTAGTAAGAAAATTCCTCATATTCAAAAATGATCTCTTTTCGTTTTTCTTCCCAAATTCTATGTTGACGTCGTTTCTCTAGAACACCTTCATCAAACCGACTTTTTTTGGCGACCGAAGTTTCATCATCTGACGCTGAATTGTCGGAGTCACTATGTTCATCTCGGTATAGATCATCATAATCAGGTATGGAGGATAGTTCGGCAGAATTGTGTCTCATAAGTAAATATACTTGTTTCTCACAGTAATAATTTACGAGGTCAACGGGTCTATGGCTATCAATGACATAAATAACCGTGTGATCAGGAGGTTGTAGCAAGTCTAAAAGATCGATATTCCCACCACAATTCAATAGGACTAAGTCATGATACTGATCTTGATGGTCTTCAAACGTCTTCTTGACATCTGTTTGATTCTTTACTGACACCATGGTATACTGAATTTGATCACAACGGAATAGAGCTTGCAATATCTTGCATGCCGCTAATGCATCCACATCCCATGCGACAACTAAAAGTATTCTCTTCCCATGCAGCTTCTCATAAAAATCTTTAACCGGATCAAGGATTAACATCGTATTGATATAATTACAAATTTCATCAAAGTTTCATAACCTGATGCTGATATCTACAATCAATCGTGATTGTGCCTTGTTTCTTTATCGACACAGTAATATAAGCTGGCAATTTTAATTCTGAGAAATTGTTGTTGAAGGAAAATGATTACTAGTATGCGAGTCATGCAAAATCATCGGCCACCCCCCTTATTAAACCATTTCCTTCTCTCAAAATGCTGCACACCACCTTATTTACTATCCACCATCCAGTGCCCACTAAACGGTCCATTTCACCACCCACCACTATACTGTCCACCAGCAATAGTTATTGACCACATACATTGTTTACCGACCACGACCACGCGATAGGGGTGGTGCGATTAACCCAACACATAGGTATTTATTTTACATATATGTTACCTCCTGACATATAGGTAGCTTGACAAATACGTTGTTGATGCCTGACATAATTATACGTTCTCCTTAGACGTGGCATGCAAATGCGTTATGGAAACTGAGTCTGTGGGGACTAGGTAACAGGGAGGGCGTGTCGCAGGCGGGTCTGGCGGGCCCGTGTGGAGCCAGGCCAAGCCACAACCCGCCCGCCGAGACATGCGCTCTCGACGTGGCACGTGGCCTGATGCATGCACGGAGGTGGGATGCATATGATAAAAAGCCATGCGAGCCCGTCAAGCAGTGCCATCCACCTCTAGTTATATTGCCGCGATCGCCTTGGACTGACAGACAAATTTAGGCTGCTTGCTTCAAATATTTCAAAAAATAACTCAACTACAGAGCATAAGGGAGCATTATTCCCCGCCTTTTAGAAATATAGCCTATACGCAAACTATCACGTTGGAGGAGTATAAATTATATGTGTATATGTTATGCGTCAACAATAACACATTTGTCACGCTACCTATATGTCACGTCAAAGGAGAACATGTATGATAGTCGAATGTTTGTGACATATACTGTAGGTGGAATGAAAAATTATTAAATTGCCTGACATATTACACGTTCTCCTCCGAAATGATACAAGTAACGTAACAAATACGTTGTTGACGTTAAGCATATACACTCTCTTCCGACATGACATGCATAGTTAAAATGCAATGACGCATGGCCTACTAAGTAGGCCATGAATGACAAAACGCAAAATGTTCTCCTGGTTTGGAGAAATCGTAAATGTGTGCCTGCCTCACCATGGTTTCATTGTTCCATAACGCATTTGCATTGTGACGTCGAAGGAGAACGTATGTCATGTATCAACAACGTATTTACCATGCTACCTATACGTCAGGTAAATCGTACCAACCCTCCTCCATAAAGTCCACCTATAATACCGATGACCCGCACTCACCCAGTCCAGTAGCCAAACTTTGCCGTAATGTCACTGACCGACCAGCATATATAAATATGGCCAGTACCGGTACCAGACTACCTCTTCCGTCTGTTTTGTGTATGAGTGGTACCGTCGCCTAGTGTGATTCCTTCATCGGACCCTCTCAGTGTACCTATAGACATAAGGCTCCCTTGGTCTACTCTCAATCTAGTTATTCCTCAAATCCTGAACGACGGCGACCTTCACCCTTCCGGTACCGGTAACTTGTTTTCGCGCCATTCTGATACGAGACGCTAAATAATCCTGGAGCGCTTTGGATTGTAACTTGATGTATCAAACCTTAGATTAGAAAACTATAAAAATAGTTCAGTGGAGCCGATAGCGGACGATCAATAGATATTGTAAAGAAGATCACCACAGATTCAGCGTCCAGCCTTAGTTTATTATTCTCAATAATCTTCTTTACAATAAACCATGGAAGGTATGGTAAAACTATAGAGACTCTCCGTAGAGTCTCTATAGTAAAACCACTGGCGAATTGAATGCAGCTTCCTTTTCGTTACTGGCATGGGTAGAAATGTTTATAATCTCTATAGGTCTGAGGAGGGGGAGGGGGGGCTGGCTGCGAAACGAGTAAAGCTTTACTTTTATGCTGTATTCATCTGGAGCTCGGAAAACAACAATTGTTAAGGAAAAAATGCGATCATGGAATATTACGGAACACCGAAATATGATTATGATTGATCAAGGAAATGTGTATTCGACGCAGATTTGCATGTACTTTGAGCTGGCGAGTCTGTAACATCGAGTCCATAACCATATGCAGCATAAGTAGCAGCTGAAGCTGCAGCAGCTCCAGCCCTTGCACCTGTAATACAAATAAACATGTTTAGGAGACCGAAAAACCCAGCGAATATTTTTTGTCGAGGCTGATAAAATCACTCTCAGCCGGGACAGATTCACTAACAAAAAGGTTTTTTATGTCCCCCAGGAAAAGGCAATGTAGGCCTAAATGGCAGACTGTGTGTTATTTCTCTCAAGATAAAAAAGGTCAACAGTTCCCCAAATTCCCACCTTCAAGTCAAGACAAATGAGGAAGGTTACGAGATGGCAGGAATAGCATCCGGCTCAAAAACCGCAGCCACACTGTGGCCACACAAAAATGTAACATGGCATAATGAATCTAAATTTTTATTGGGTGCAACATGCCACCTACCATGTTGACAAAAGGACTTTGTGACATTGTCAATGATATTGCCCGTAAAAGACTTACCTGCCATGGCTGCAGCTCGTCCGGAAAATATTCTACGCACACGACCTGCCCTACGTTTGGCAGGTGCATTTGGGAGAGGTAATTGCTTGCGGTGACGTCTTTGTGTATCTTGTAGAGGTCGAATCCTGGGTCGTCCCCTACCTCTTGACCGCATAGGCAACACCTTCACATTAGAAGTGTGAGATATTGGAGAAGTATCATCAACAACAATAGTTTCAGCTTCTTTCATTACTAATTCACCAGAGAGTCCGGTCTCACTGACTGGACTCGTTGGGGCAGAGTCTAAAAAGGAACCAACCTCAGAATCTTTATTGTGTAGGTAAGTTGATGGGAGGAATTTAGCTTCAAAAAAATCGGGCTGAGTAGGCGAATTTGATTCTGAATGTGAAATTGTTATGTTCCCTGACAAAGCCCCACTGATAGTTCCAGTGATGCCTTGTTCATGAAGCTGTTGCAGCCTTTTGGCTTCTCTCTCAGCATTACTTTTTCTTCCACGCTTCTTACCCTTATAAGGAAGCACCTCCCCCTTACTTTCTTCCCTTCTAACTTTGAGACGTTGAATCAGCTGGTCATCATCCAGGAGTAAAGAAACAACTTCCTTGGTTTTTAATAGATCAGGTTTGAAACTGCCACCAGCAATTACCATCCTCTGAATAGCATTCTTTTCTTCTGCTCTTTGTAATATTCTTTCATCAACAGTTCCCTCACAGACTAATCTGTACACAGTAACCTGCTTTGTCTGACCCAATCTATGTGCCCGATCCATGGCTTGTTGGTCAACAGTCGGGTTCCAATCACTATCATAGAATATCACAGTATCTGCAGCAGTGAGGTTGATACCCAAGCCTCCTGCTCTTGTGCTGAGTAAAAAAGCAAATATGTCAGTTCTTGTCTGGAAATCTGCAACCATATCTCTTCGTTCAGATATACGTGATGAGCCATCAAGCCTGATATATGTGTAACTCCTATACAACATGTACTCTTCAAGGATATCTATCATCCGTGTCATCTGGGAGTAAATGAGCACTCTGTGGCCTTCTGCCTTTAGCTTCAATAGTAGAACATCAAGAGCATACAGTTTTCCACTGTCGGTAACCAAGTGTTCCTTACTTGGGATATGAATATTTGATGAACCACCATCAAAAGGATGAAAATACATGGCCACACTACGTATCCCCACTTCGGCTGTTTCATGTGTTATACAGTGTCGGTAGAAGCCGAGGTAGTACGATACAGTCATTGCAGAATGCCACAGCATCTCGTTGCAAAAATTCCTATCCAAGCATTCTATCTTCAGGGCAGTCGCTGTAACTGGTGGTAAGAATATTCTCATCACAATTTTTGGTAGCAAAGTCAATTCTAATTCAGAGACAATGCCACCAGAAATTGGTGAGCAATATGAATTTGTTAATGAATTTTCATTAGTGAAGAATAAACCGATAAACGGGGAGTATATGTTGAATGCTTTGAACGTATTAATGAGCGGTACCAATAAGGACAAATTTCCAGCCTGTAATCTTTCATGCTCTGAATCATTGTGAAACGTTCTGTGATAATACAACCTGGATGATTCGGCCATTATGCATTTCATAGCAAATAATATGAAAGGTAAGCCCTCGCAATATACTTTCCAGTAGTCACTTACTCCAAGTCTCAACAGTCGCAAAAAGGAAAACTCAGTTGAGTGTCCTATGACAATGTTGGATGGGTGATGTATGTTCAAGTCACAATACAGCAGCTTGCGTTTGCTATGACTTATTTTATCTAAGATACCATTTTGGTACAACAGTCTTGGTAATCGAAACACGAGAGGTGAAACACATGTAAACGAAGAAACAACTTCCCGCTTTTCAAATAAATCAGGATGATTACACACTTTCCGAAATTGCATCACTAAATTCATGAGTGTGTGACCGCTTCCAGCATTTGTAATTGTGGACCCAGTTGACTTCAAAAGATCTTCCAACCTTATATTTTGCTTTAGTGCACTATACAATGACTTCTGTCTTGGAGCAAGACCACAGTGTACCCGAATTTCAATTTTTTCGGACAACTCATTCTCAACATCACGCTTAATTCTCCGCAGCATAAACGGCTTTAAAATCATATGAAGCCGAGATAAATGAGTTTCATCGATGTAACTCTTATTTTCTATATGATTCTCAATATCTTTGGAAAACCATTCATTGAATTCATTGTGGCTATCAAACAGAGATGGCATAATAAAGTGAAGTAACGCCCAAAGTTCAGCCATAGAATTTTGAATAGGTGTTCCAGTCAAGAGCAGTCTGTTTCTGCAATTAAATTCTAGCAAAATTTTCCAACGTACACTGGCAGTACTTTTCAACGCTTGAGCCTCGTCGAGAACCATATATTGCCAGTTTATTCTTTGAAAATACCGGACATCTGAAATAACAAGCTGGTAGCTTGTAATCAAAATATGAAATGGGGCAGAATTTCGATCGGAATGATACGACACCTTCTGATTCCAAAACTTACGCAATACTTTTCGATCAGCGGGGTTTCCCCAATATGGCAGCACTTTGAAATCTGGAAAAAACTTTGTAAACTCCTGATGCCAATTATTTAGGGTAGATGCCGGAGCAACGACAAGGAAAGGTCCCCAAATATTGAGCCGTTGAGCGAGATGTCCAAAAAACGCTATTGTTTGTACAGTCTTTCCCAATCCCATCTCATCAGCCAGTATTCCATTAATTCCTTGCTCATAGAGATTAATCAACCAGTTCATTCCTTTTAATTGATAGGATTTCAAAGATCCGTGTAAAAGACTAGGCTGCTGAAACTCTGACTCTCTATCCCATGAAGTAGGAGTGCTTTGTTCGGTATTGAAAGCTGCAGTTTGGCTTCTTTGTCGCTCCATTGCTTGATTAACATTCTCAATAGCTTTTCTGCTATAAAATGACCCATCCTTATTGTCTCCCATGTCGCTGCTAAAAGATAGCATGTTGGAATCAACCTCCCAGTCTTTTTGAATTGACTTCATGATTTCATTTGTATGGGCATCATGATCAAGATCATTTTCTTTGGACAGCTTTTTACTGATAAAATGTGCAAAAAGTTCTGTCTGAGAGATTAAAAAATTAAGCTTACGCTGCTGTCGCTTTGCTTCTCGCAATTCCTCATCGAGACGTATTTGTTCTAGAGCATGCCTTTCAGCCTTTCTTCTATGGACTTTCTCAACTTTGTTATATTTTTTCCAAAACATCTGCATCTCACGAGTAATCCTTCTTGCCCGGGCTGATTTTTCTTTTGAAAGTTTTAAAGAAAGAGAAGCATTAGCTCGTTGTCGCTTCATTATATCTCTTGATACCTTACGAAGTAAAGCGAGTTGACTCGCACGGTTTTGAAGACGGTTACGAAATGCTTTTGGAATTTCCTTCTTAGCAATCAATTTCCAATACTTCCGTCTGATCAAATCCATGTTTATTGACTTCTTTTTTTTCACCTGTGATGAGGTTGCATTATCTTCACTTTCATTTACCACAGTATGACTAAAAGGTATATCCAGCATCCTGTTACATGGAATTTCATTACTGATAGGCCGATCACTTTTGGATAGCTTCACAGGCTTTTTGCTCATTTTCTTAAACGCTCTCTTATGGGTGGGCCACTTGTCTTGCTTGTTGATATAATCTGCACTTAGGTGCATGTACTTAAAATAATACGAATCTGAAGAAAATAATTCCGAGCATCTCCTTTTTCTTTTGTGGATTCTTAGCATTTCTCTGTACATTTCATCAGTTATTTCATCATCACTATGCTCCGAATCTGGTTCTTCCCACAAATCAGCAATCCATTTGCGTGAATCGAGATCCTGGAATTTATATGGCTGAGCCGTGGGGCCTACAGTCAAGGGACGGTATTTGACACTTCTCTCCCTTTCATCAATTGAGGCTTTTAGAGCTTCCAAATGTTTTCTCTTTAATGCTGTGGTTTTGGCAATATGTTGAAGTACATTATGAGCAGACAATGCTTTATCGATGCGTTGAAAAAATACTGTCCCGACAATACAGCTTTGAAATTCGGATGAATGCTTTTCCATCATAGCTTTATACTTTCACATGACAGCGCCTTGTGATATCTATAAACATGCAATGCTCATAGCCTCAGAAAGTCTCAATGGTCGCAAGTATTTTACAACTTATAAAGGTCTACGTCTAAGAAGCCAGTTTCGAATATCATGAGTTCAGTTACTCAGTAGGCCTACACAGTATCGAGCTATGTAACTGGAGATATTCTAGTCATTTCAACTGGCTTGGAACGTCTGTATTGCTGGGGCCACAAGTCAAAGAAGATTCTACTAAGCAAATTCATAGTAGAACAACGCCACGCCGACATGTAAGCTACAAAGTACCAACAACAAACCAGAGTGAATAAAAAGAGATAATTTGCTACAAACTATAGATATCTAATGTAAACATTAGATACATTACAGATATCTTACATACGAACGGGCGCGAACACCCGTCTCGCTCTAGTGATCACGCCTGCCGAAAACCACTGAGATAAATAGAAATTACTTTCTGTGATAGAACAGACCCGTGCCCGTGATAAAACAAAAGCGTGCCATTATAGAGACTCTCCGAAGAGTCTCTATAGCGCCATGACCAGAGTGAATAATAAAGTCTTTTTTGAGAGACTTTGGTCTTGACCTGAGTGACCACTGAAACTTTACACCCGAATTAGCTCGCCAGAATTTAATCTTTCTAGAAACTGATATAATGACCTATCGCTTCGGTGGCGGTATATACCAAAAATATGTAGGCCTACGTATGCGCCATACTTGAATAAGATCCGGATTCCACAGAACGCAATCAAAACTCACCTCACTAAAGTTAGCCCAGAGGCAATAGGCCATACGTTGAAAAAAAGAAGAGACCAGTGTGTTGGGAGCGATCGCTTCAAAATGTGCGGTTCAAAAAGTTGATTGTTATACGGGGATGTCACGATTGCAAACACTACCTACGCTAATCTGCCCTACCTCCGCGACGATGATCGAGGCTGATATTTGTATTTTTGCGATTATCGGTATCGGCAGTTAGTCAAGTGCGGGGGTGCTTGACTTCGATAGCATTTCGGTTCCTTGTGCGGCCTGCATATGCACCAATGGTGTTTGTGTGTAGCCTATATCATGTGAGTCTGTGTAAATGCAGCAAAAATCAAATATGGACAAAAATAAACAGTATCCTTTCCTTTCTTACACGGCACCCGATGTTTCAGTGTCTCTGGAATTGCAGGTAATATCGAACATGTAGAATACTAGATAAAATGATGTCAGAGTCTTGACTACAACCGTCTAGATTAACGTCTACGAACAGGGGAAATTTTTCAGTATTATTACTTCTGAAAAGATTTTAAGCATAGACATAATAATTTCAATTCAGCTCTTGATCATAGTTTTAAATAAAATCGATGAAAACTCATGAGTCTATTGATCGTGTTCGTCATAACTTTGGTTTCGCTGGCATAATGCTCTGAATCTTCATGGCTACACCCATATTTCCAGATATTTTCAGCTTCCCATTGAAAAATGCCTGGGGAATGATAACGGATTGTTTGTTGCATTCGAAATTATAAATACAGAAGTTCAACTCACGGTATTAGGATTCAGTTTTCCAGTCATTAAATCCACCAGGTCTGCATCTTTCATTGTGATGATGCAGTCTGGCTTGGCTGCGTAACAAATAGAGGGCGATGAACTTATTGCTGCATTCATGCAGAAACAATGGTCTACTATGGCAGTGTTGTGTTGTAACCAAGCCACTAGTTCCAATCCGATATTCAACTCTCAATGTTTCAAGTATCCAAGTCACATCACAAGTCAGCAACTTTCAAATAACGCACGTCTCCAATAATTTGCTGATACTCGAGATTTGTTAGTTGTTCTAGTTGAGTAAACGCTCAATTTCAAGTCATTCACCCCAGGTGTCTCGATCCAAGTCGAGTCATTGACTCAAGTCACCACAACCTGATCGATGGGAGCAATCGCTAGAATACAATAGTATTCATCATTCTCTTACTTTTTGAGTTCAACTCCAGAGAGCCGCTCCCATTCTTTGCATCAATGACCCACTTGACTTCTTTACCACCCTCACCCAAAACACGGAAACCAATGATTCCTTTCACTTTCTTCACATATGCTTCTCCATCCTTTCAAAAGTTGACATCAAGTTAGATGGTGCATAACTGATCTGTGCTATTGGCAAAATAGTGAAATGTGTAGGAAACGTCCAGCAGAAGGCCATCTTATCCACTACGGTAAAGAGTGTTTCATTGTTACAGGATAACCATAATTAAGTTTTGCAAGGCAGCAAGGTATATTAGGGCTATGATATAATTATGAAGAGATTTCTTACATGGTTTTGCTAAATTCACGGACTGAAAACTACCAGTGCGAGTAGGCCACTCTGTTACCAAACATTTTCACTTGAAACTCATAAACTTGACCAATCGATACCATCATACCTTAGACATCTGCTTCTCTATTTCTCGGATAAAAGGTGTAGATTTGAAGTCGTCTACCATGGCAGAAGCAAGGCTAGGCAACAGTTGGTCTCTGAAAATCAAAACAAGACACTTGAAGTTTGTACAGGTATGGATTTACAGATATAGGCTACTCGAAAGTCGTAATTCCACAACCTGAATAGCATAACGTAGCTTGGCCTGCACGTTCCTAAAGCCAAGCACCCCGCCCCCGTTCCCCCCGCACTATCCTCAAGGCACTGACGATCAAGGAAGTATACTGGTAAATGAAAATATTGAAACGTTCATTTTCGGAATTCAGTCTTCAGTGAAATTGAGTCATTCCCATGGTGACCTACGTCGAGCCATTTTCGCCTGAGTCATTACAACACCAATCCACACCGTAAATCATTCGTTCAGTCTAGTTTTTCCGGTGACATAACATGACAGACGATATGACAGAGGATTCAAAACGGTGTAAAGACCGTAACTTTTCAGTTTCGAAGACTCACCTGCGATATAACACCATAATCGAGCTTTTCACAGTTACAGCTACGTCGAATATGTTGTAGAACAGCCCCACTGCCTTTTAATTGTCTCACCAATAATTAACAAGGCTCGCAAGCTAAAACAATATCCCAACTCCGCGACAGCACAGGTAGCCTACGATGGTTGATGATCGACCGAAGTCCGAAGATACACACAACGTTGATTGATTTGCAAGTGAAAGCCACGTGACTCGATTTAGCAGCAATCATCCGAAGTCGAAATAGCAAAGCCAAAATAGGCGAAACATTTTGAACTCTATAATTAAACCGTTGCACTATAGAGAGTCTTCGGAGAGTCTTCGAAGACACTCTATAGTTGCACTACATCATTGAGTTGTACGTAATGCAGAAGCAGAAATACCAGATCTCAGTCAAGCGCTGACCGTAGCAGCAGGAGAGGGCGAGACTTCAGAAGACTACCGTCCGGTACACCGGTAGCACGAGTTTAAGCAGTAGAATGACGATGCTGTGAAAGTGATGATGCATTTGCTTCTAAGTTTCAGATAATTATTACATTAGAGTATAGGATACGGAATGGCCCCCCAAAAGAGAAAAGTCTATGTGATTGGAGTTGGAATGACAAAGGTTAGTCTTTCAAAATTCAGTTGCCATATATATACCTTATTTCTGTTGTCCGTGAATGTACAATATCATTCGGTTATTTGCTCAACCCAGAACCTTCGGGTATTAAATAATCAGATCTGAAAGAATCTGTATGCTCATAACACCACCCTACCCAAACCTCCAAAATATCTAGTGGTCCCTGTTGGTCATCATTTTCTTTGTATGGTATTTAGTTTGAAAAACCGGGAAGGCGAGATGATTTTGACTATCCCCAAATCGGAAAGGAAGCCAGTGAAAAAGCCCTAGCAGATGCAGGAATTAAATATTCCGAAGTAGAGCAAGCAGCTGTTGGATATTGTTATGGTGATACTACCTGTGGACAAAGGGTTCTCTATCAATTAGGAATGACTGGCATCCCTGTGTTTAATGTGAGTATACTGTTTTGTAAGTTATGGAGCTTTTCCCCATTATGGTATGCAAAGTGTGAAGGCACCACATGTAATACCGTCACTCTGGTGTGCATTAAAATGCTTGATGCTCGAGACACTGTATAAATTAGGTTCGGGTATTTGGTTTTTCTTGCACACCAGAAGTAGGATTTCTCACACCAGAAGCATCTGAATCCTCATTTTTCCACACCAGCCAGCTGCTGATTTCGCACAGATGCTTAGCCTGCAGGATGGACTGTGTAAAAGCATTCACAGAACATGTTTCAGAAATATATGATCTTTCGCAATTTATGATGGAGATCTGAAGCCTGTGACACAAGCAATTCGCATTGAAAATTCTGCCATCCATTGGATTGGAGTTGTACATGGGCGCAGTAGCTACTTAATCATATACCGTAGGCCTATGTTTTACGTGTGTAGGCTACTCTTCGGCTAGACGATCTGCGTTAAAAGACTGTGTGTTTTCTGCAGCCAAAACATGGGTTGAGATCATATGAAAATTTAGTTTCAGTGCCCGTCAGACAATGACTTGATATGGTATTTGATAGGAGTCAAAAATCCTCGAACAATAACATATAATTATAGGCCTATACCATATGAATCCTGACAATTTCGTGTTGAAAGTTGGCAAGATTTTTTACACCCGGCAGTCCAGGCTAGTGGGACGGTGCGTTTTTGCTTGCTCTGACCTTTCCTCTGGCCAGTTTCAAAAACTTGAATTACCGGTACTGTATTAAATTAATTGCTAATAATCTCCTTACTAACTACACAGGTTAATAATGCATGCTCCACTGGATCATCTGCCCTCTTCATGGCAAAGCAGCTTGTTGAAGGAGGATTGGCTGACTGCACTCTTGCACTCGGGTTTGAAAAAATGCAGAGAGGATCTTTAGCTTCCAATGTACGTTTAGAATTTATCTCATTATCAGGACATTATTTTGTAACATACTCATACAGTGCTGTTATTCATATCACACTGTTTTTCAACCATTATTGTGCCAAAGTACATTTCCTTCTTCCTTTAATTAATATGGCACATTCCCAACTACCCTGTATGCCTAATATCTTTTCCCCAGGCTATTTTGTATTCTTGTTGTTGGTCTACTGTGCTTTTCAACTGGTTTTGCACCGCAGCACATTTTTTTCATTAACATAATACAAAATCCTGTATCACCCTCTTTCAATTAATGAATGAATATCTTATCCTAAAACAATACGAAGAATAGTGGAGTCGGTGGCGGAAGATCCAAATAGTAATCGATGTAATTATTCACCACCGATTTAACGTCCAGTCCAGTTTATTATATTTCAATAGATTGGTAGGCTAATAGTAAAATTATTATATTTGTTACTATCCTAAAATAAGGCATTTGATTCTGGCGAATGTTATTCGTTGCGAACTATTTGTAAAATTCTGGGTGTAACTAGTCGCCCATCGATACAGTATACTTCGCCATGATATTATTCGGCCCAATCAAACCTTAAATGCCAGGTCTGCTCAATAGCTTAAGCCTATTGTACGAACTGTGAACCTCTTACTTCGATTGATATTGTAAAGAAGATCACCACAGATTTAGCGTCCAGCCTTAGTTTTATTGAGAATTAAAACATTCACTAGCTTTCAGAGCTCCGCTCCTTCATGAGGTGAAGATTCTATTCGATTGAGTGATAGATGCAACATCGGCCTGAGTACAGATTTTGAGTGAACATTATATATAATGTAGTATATATACACATTTCATTTTTTCGGAGCAACTGATCAAGGACTAATAATCATGCTACATCACTAGTACCAGTATATATACATATTATACCGTATTTGATATTCGGCCCAATCAGATAAAAGATTTGGCCGAAACGTAATATCTGGTAATATTCCCCTGTTAATACTCCTCACGGGCATTCAGTCAGTGATTGACAATTGACATTGACATTATTCGCTATAATACGCCTGTAGTATGTTTTGATTGTAAACTGGTTGTTTGATTCATGATGCTATTGCAGTTCACTGATCGTACTAACCCGATGGACAAACACGTGCAGCTTACGTTGGATCTCAAAGGCATTGCTGCAGCTCCTATGACTCCACAATTATTTGGAAATGCAGGACTTGAGCATATGGAAAAATATGGTAGGTTTAGTGTAAATTCCATTGAAATTCTTGTTTATCCGTCATCCGTTTTTCATTTGTTGCTGGCCACAGCACATCGAACCGCCCATGATTTGAGAGTTTTGTTGATGAGCTTGGGACTGACTGTGGCAGGGAACTTTCAGTTTGGTCACCACCAAACTTCTGAACACACAAAGTGTGAGCATGTAGATGTCGGCAAGGAGGTGCTGGGCGTCGCCATGTTGCACCACCCCTTAACTATCCATATTATGACCGAAGCCTAGTTGTGAATATATATACCTATTTTCACATACTATCTTTGATGTAAATGTTATTCGAGCGCCCGACACTCAACCATCCGACCTAAATCCACCACTTTATGTTCAATTACATTAACAACCTTAATAAAAATGGAAGTTTAATTACTTTGGATAGTGCACTTTTATATTTTGCGCTGTCATGTTGACTTAATTAATGATTAACTTCCCCGAGTTGACATTGTTTCATGATCTATTACCTATTTTTTCTTACCTGTACTTTGATCCTTATTGAATTCTCTATTGCTGACTGTTAATGTAGATTGGAGCCACCAAAACCGTTCAGTGAAAACTCCATAATGTTTGAATTCCAGCCTCCTTTCAACTGACACATGGATGCACCTGTAGTAGCATTCGGCCATATATTTTCATCGGCAGATGCAAATGCCAACATTTACAATTAACCCATAAAGAATACCGAAACTCGCCATGACAAACCAGACGTGTTGCTGAAGATTGAGAAAATGGGCAGTAGGCCGATGAAATTCCTCTTGGCTTCATCAATGGGTGGGAAGGAAATCATAGGAAGAGCTGGTTGATATATTCATGTTCCCCATTTCCATTTTTAACATAATTTATATGTAGCCTACCCTCACATCCATGGTATTAAAGCAGAGGGGAATTTGGAAAAGTCTAATCATATTCTACTCTATTCTGGCTATAGGGACAAAGCCTGTACATTTTGCAAAGATTGCATGGAAAAATCACAAACATTCTACTAATAACCCATACTCTCAGTTTCAAAAAGAGTACACCCTTGATGAAATCATGAAATCACGTCAGATTTATGACTATTTGGGAATGCTTCAATGCTGGTCAGTATATATACTTTGCAATTACACTACCATTATATACCAAATTTCTGAGTCGAAATTCAGACACTGCAACATCAACGGATCTTAACATCATAATCCAGTGTTGTGGTTGTGACTCGTGGCTAAATTACCGGTACTTTAAGCCTTGTGGAAGTCTCCACTCTCATTTCATGAGTTGAATCTAGCCCTTAACCAGAGTGACTCACTGTCAACCACTCACTGTCAAATCGTCTGGAAAATGTGATTGGAGTGGTCATAACAATGTCAAAATTGAGTGCAGGGTAACCAACTGAGATAACTCTCCTGCTACTCATTCGTACACTCAGCAACATTTTGAAATGTAGCGGGATGCATACTTTTCAGGTGAATATCGATACCAGTACAATGACAAATCCCAACACCTGGTAGCACTAAATTTCGCACACACACAGAGGAATCGAGCAAATAATAAAATAACAATATCTACCCCTCCTTTTTAAGCCCAACTTCTGATGGAGGTGCGTGTGCAATTTTGGCTAGTGAAGACTTTGTGCGGTCGCATGGACTTGAGCATAAAGCTGTTGAAATCGTTGGTCAAACCATGGCCACAGATCTTCCAAGTACATTTGAAGAGAAAAGCTGCATGAAAGTGAATTCACAATGATTATGTCTGGCAATGAATATTTAGACATGGGTTTAAAACATGGCAATGCTGAAAATTTGTGTGGCAAAACTATTGGCCTATTGCCAAACAATATTATGAGCTTTCATCTTTCATTTAACCCCTCATATTTTGACTGGGCACACCTATTATAATATTTAAGGGCCCTACTTTATGACAATCGGTAGGCCTATATGGTAAAATCGAGCAGGAGTCAAAAGACGGAAACAAGGTGGCTCTGAAACTATCATAAAGATGTTTATCTAATGCAACGGGGTTATAGAGGTGAACTTGAAGCCATGCCAGCATTTTTTCACCACGGGATGCTTTTTCTGTTTGCAGATTGTGGGCTATGACATGACTCGTAGAGGAGCTGAGAATCTGTACCGGCAAACGGGTATCAAGCCTTCTGATGTTGATGTAATTGAACTTCATGACTGCTTTTCTGCCAATGAACTTATCACCTATGAAGCTTTGGGACTCTGCCCAGAAGGTAGTGAAAAGACTCTAATTACTTAGCAATCCTTTCCTGAAGACAGCTAGCTGCTTACCCTACATGGTGAACATACCATATGCGTATATAGAGAGAGACCATTACATTGCTACTCAAACCTTGTTTGTCATTCATGTTAGTCTAATCGCAAATGCAAGGCTGCCATTCATGGATGGTCTTGTTCTATAAAGCAGGCTTGCCCGCTCACTAGAAATAAATGGGCAACGGAAGAAAGTATTTGCTTCTGTCTTTTGCAGGTGGTGCTGGCGATTTTATTGATAGAGGAGACAACACATATGGTGGACGTTATGTAATTAATCCCAGTGGTGGACTGATTTCTAAAGGCCATCCTCTTGGAGCTACAGGTGTTACGTTTTTTTTGGTTTTGCACTGTGCGCAGATGTTTTAAGATGCTCCGATGCGTTTTTCATAGACACATACATATTGCTTGGTTGCAACAATGCTTAAGCAGCCATGTCCAATTTCCAAGTGAAATACCAGTTGGGGCCAAAATCATGGGAAATACACACAAACACAGTATAGAGTAGTGTGATGATCTGTGTTGCACCCCTCCTCCACAGTAGGGATGGACATATATTAAAATTACTAGCTTCGCTGAAAATTCACATAGGCCTATTCGAATTAGACGAGCAATTCGTTTTGCAATGCTGCTGCCTCCGAACCGAAGTAAACTTATCAATCTATGCAGCCCGTGACGACTGCTCACATAGACAGTGATCCTAAAGCGTGTCTACAGATCCACATCCAATGAAAGTATATATGCCAGTGCAGGAAGAATCAGCATATCTGCCTTCACATATCATAAGAAATTTATCAGACATTCATTGGTACCGGTATTCATCTATTCAGCAAATACAAATACCGGTACTTGCAGATTCATTGATATCAGCCACGTGATTAAATTTTTTCGCATTATCTGTTAACCTCTGGAGTCTAGCAGGGATGTTGTGGTATGTTGAATGCCTATTTTCATGTCTTACCTAGGTAGAACAACCAACCTTGTGATAGGGTTAGGTAAGGCAACTATACGCTTCACTGTCATTTTTCTGCAATATGCGATATTTGCCCAATGGCAAATAGTGCCGACGGTATTCTTAAGAAGCCGAATTTCGTCCTTGGAAAACATACAGTTAGTAGGTGATCGTTCGCCGTATAACATCTGGACGTTATCTGCTTCCACTTATTATGCCTGCACAATGCTGATTATATTATTATTATTACTCCCTGGCGCGAACGTGGGCAATCCATCACTGTTGTCGCGACAGCTCGGCTCAGTGCAAATTTGATCTTCTGCTGCCATATCCAGTACAAATGCTGCAACATCATAATCAAAGGGCCTTGCCATTGCCGACTTGTAAATGCATGTAGTAAGGTCACGTCATCCTTCCAAATCTCACTTTTATATTTTGCTGATTTTGCATTAAGGCTTCAACATTGATTGATGACCCTGATTGCCCAGAACGCATTTGTAGCCAGTAAATGCTATAAACGGACTTTGGGCGTGGTTTTCACATTGTTCCAACTCTCCCCTACTGTAGGTGTAAAGAGCTTTGTCATTCCAGGTCTGGCCCAGTGTGCCGAATTATGTTGGCAAGTACGAGGTGAGGCTAATAAGCGACAGGTTCCAGGTGCAAAACTCGCATTGCAACATAACCTTGGCTTGGGTGGTGCTGTTGTGATGACCATATACAGGATTGGATTCCCAGAAGCACGTAAACGATACCTTGCTAGGTAAGACTACTCTAATTTGTGCATTAGTAGTTGCCATTTTTATACTGTTTCTACATTGCAACTAGAGATGTGCTGACTTCTGATTCAATACTGCTGATGTGCTGAATCACATTTTTGATTTGGGCTGAAACCAAATTTTAGTGACTGACTGGATGGCTCTGGCTGAATGAAATCCGCTGTTCAATATCATCCAAACCTGTCCTAAAAATGTACCTGACTTATATATATGCGCAGCCATGTATTGTTGTCACATCTTCAAAAATGGCAGGTTATGTACAATCATTAGGTGTACTTGCTACGTCCATGTCATGTTCCCTTCACCTGATGAAGGAGCGGAGCTCCGAAAGCTTGTGAATGTTGTAATTCTCAATAAACCAAGGCTTGACGTTAAATTTGTGGTGATCTTTGTTACAATATGTTTTCTTTAGTAACGTGGGCTCATATAATATAACTACTTTCGTTTTCTTGATCATTTGATAAATTTTCTGTTTGAGTAGCCTCACCGGATTGTACTGCTCATGATTTGGCATTGATGCTATACCTTATTACCTTATTCCCTTCCTGTTGCAAGACTCCCTAATTGCTTCCGCGCTTTGTACTGACCTTGGCGGGGCAGTTATCAGTTTTGGGGCGCAACCATGCATTCGCAAACAGTATGTATGTAGACTTGGTCAAAATTCACTGGAAATCTCTGTGTTGCACCACACATCCACATTATCTTTGTGACACCGTAGGCCTGGGAGGAAAGCTATGAATGCCCGTTTTCACATCTTCGGTTTCATAGGGATGATGGAAACTGAACCTCCATCACCACCTGTGATGAATGTGATGATTGCTTCTTGTGTTAATTATCTTGACCACATGGTGGTTTCTGGTACATTCGTGTTGCGTGTTGTATCGTACCGGCTCATTCCTGATTCGGGTGCGTCGCGTGCTGGTTGTGTCTTGTCTATTCGTTGGCGTACTTGTGTGATCCTCGTTTTCTGTTTAGCTTTACTTGACTTCTAGTTAATAAAAGCCTGGTACTAAGTTATATGAAATAGGTTTCGACACCACCTGACCGGTGTGCGCCATGCTCAGAGCCAACTGATCCAGCACACCTGGCTTGTTGCTTGTTACATCCACTGGCAAAGTTAAAAATGGCGTTTTCTCTGGATTTAGTGTGAGATCCAGCTCACTTGATGTATCAGCCGCTGCCGGATTCAAGTCTACTCCGGCTTTTGAAGAAATAAGCAAGCAAATAGAAAAGGTGGGCTGTGACTGCCTATACGTTACATCCATTTGTCCACTTTGTGAACAATATATGTATGTTTGCAGGATGGTGGAGCCGCTGCGAAAAAACTTAACGGTGTACTGGCCTTTAAAGTAACCAACGGTCCTGATGGGAAAACAGTTGTATGGACTATAGATGGAAAGGGGGATAAAGGATCAATAGAGCTTAACTCATCCAGTATATACTGTATGTTTCTGTTCCACAATATATCTCTAATGAACTTTTATTTTTTCTAGAAAAGGCCCAGTGCACCATGACTATTTCAGATAGCAATTTGCTCGATCTGATGCATGGAAAACTCAATGCAAACACGGTAGATATATTTTATCGTTGTCATTTTTGTCTGTCCGTCTGTCTGTCTCTAGTGGCTCCAGCCTGTTGCTTGTGGATTCCAGTCCCGACTGCGTCTTAGCAAAAGCATTAAAAAGGAAATCTATGACATCAACTTTACAAAAAGCTACCTCATGGATCAGCTTATGTTCACAGTTGCATTTCGTCATTTGTACGCTCCATTCTGGCCCGCCTGATCCCCATCGTGAAAGAACATGTTGGGTTGATTTAAAGATATTCGTTGACTAGGTGACGCAAGATGTTATATCGGCGATGGCAATAACAGGCATGGGTGGTTGCAGATGTTAGCTAAGCTCCAACCCCAATTTCCCGCCGTTCCCGCGCTCCATGAAATATTCCGAAGGTACCAACTCCGTGCACGAGTTCTTCTTGGAAACCTTCGCCTAATTCGTTCGGTTCGTTCTGTTTGTGCCTGGAACTGTTGTACCAGCACGAGAAACTGGCGAGGACATGTGATTCTTTCAACGGCGTAGACTCTATGTGCACATATTCAAGTCGTGCCAAAACTCCCCATTCATGTTTGTCCCAATACAAACCTAATGTGGGTTCGTAACGTAGTGGCCCCACGGGAAAAAACAATTCTTATATCCGCGTACAGTAGGTATGTGAGATTGTGAGTGGCTAATACGACCTTGTTGCTTTAGGCATTCTTCAATGGAAAATTGAAGATTTCTGGTGATATGGGTCTTGCGATGCGTATACAGAACGTATTGCCAGCGAAGCCGAAGTTGTGATCTGTCAATATTTTCTCAATAATCAAAACCCTATCTCAATGGCATAAATTTACGTGCTATGCACTTAGGTACACGTTTCTAATTCATGCTTTAGCACTGGCCGGTTGGTCGGTACCATATCTGCCATGTAGGTAAACGATTTTATTGATTAGAATAATCTGTCTGTGCAATAAACTAAAATTTACAAGCCGTTACATAGAGGGTAGCAATCGTTCGGGCCCTCGGCGGTTTAGGCCTCGGTAATTGGGCCTGGACCCGGACTACACCACGATCTTGCGGCCAAAGACCCCAACCCAACTTGCCGAGGCCAATCCTTATGTGCGGTTCGGCTAACGCTTGACGAACTGCCGGGAAACGTTGATCTGTGGCTTTGGGCAAGAGACGGTTACTATAGAGGAGTTACGCGCAAGGGCGAAGGAAGTGCTTCCGCTCATGGCACTCGTTTTTTATATCTATAATAACTCTGTAGGAGGTTTCCGTTCGGAGCCGCTTCGATGGTTTTGCTCATCCTGCGCCGTACGGGGTCATCTTTCTGCGTGTTTCTTGACTAGATTGTTTTTTCCGCACCTTTTACATATCTGCCAGCGTGTGGGACGGGGCTGGTCGAAACTCCCGTTTTTGCTATACCCCATGAAATTTCAGTGATGCGCGTGAGCAGCGAAATTCCGGCGACGTGCAGGCACCATTCGTGCACTCACACAGTTCAGCCGCGGAGACTTGCGTGTTGCAGAGACAGTAGTAGCCTAGTAGGCCTACGTTTATCGAGCGATGTTGTTGGATTTGCGAATATCGTAATGTAGTTGAACTCCGCTCTGATCTGACACCAAACTGCGTGTTCGAAACACACCGCGATAAACGCCACGTCAGTGACGTACGCTTCTATATAGAGCTCTTCACACGACGGTCTGTATATGCTGTTCTTGCGCGAGTCTTAGCCGAGACATAATCGATGCATATTTTTTACTGGGTTACTGAGCGAAAGCCATGTGAGTCCGAAAGATGCTACTTGTAGAAGATATGACACTAGGTCACGGAGATATTCGAGGAGAAAAGTACGACATCCGACTGCTGGTGACTCAATCCACATGTAGTTTGATGCCTATGCCGCCAGAGATATTCGGAATAGAGGCGACAACAGTGGAACCACCCACTGCGTATAGGCCTATAATTGAGGAACAGGCCTTATAGATGCCAACGTAACTAGATTTGCTAATTAAACCGCTTCGCATAATGGGCCTGCTGGGCGAAACAAGTCTCTGAGAGACTGCGCTACAGTATGTCTTCGTTGCCTTGTTGTCGCTTTATCAGAAACTCCCTGTGACATGATAGATGCTAACAATTGATTTCAAGTGCGGCGCCGTATAGGC
>JASFYC010000509.1:0-31354 GCA_030412335.1 Botrylloides violaceus | reverse complement strand
GGTGGGCTCGGTGGATGTTGCGTCGGTAGTGGGGGGCTCTGTGGATGATACGTCGGTAGTGGTGGGCTCTGTGGATGTTGCGTCGGTAGTGGGGGGTTCGGTGCTGGATGTTGCGTCGGTATTGGTAGGCTCGGTGGACGATACGTCGGTGGTAGGCTCGGTGGATGATACGTCGGTGGTGGTGGTGGTGGGCTCTGTGGACGATACGTTGGTGGATGTTGCGTCGGTAGTGGTGGGCTCAGTGGACGATTCGTCGGTGGTGGTGGGCTCGGTGGATGTTTCGTCGGTAGTGGTGGGCTCGGTGGACGATATGTCAGTAGTGGTGGGCTCGGGGGACGATACGTCGGTAGTGGTGTTCTCGGTGGATGATCCGTCAGTAGTGGTGGGCTCGGTGGACGATACGTCGGTATCGGTGGGCTCGGTGGATGTTGCGTCGGTAGTGCTGGGCTCTGTGGATGATACGTCGGTGGTGGTTGGCTCTGTGGACGATACGTCGGTAGTGGTGGGCTCGGTGGACGATACGTCGGTAGTGGTGGGCTCGGTGGACGATACGTCGGTAGTGGTGTGCTCGGTGGATGATCCGTCGGTAGTGTTGGGCTCGGTGGACGGTACGTCGGTGGCGGTGGGCTCGTTGGATGTTGCGTCGGTATTGGGGGGCTCTGTGGATGATACGTCGGTGGTGGTGGGCTCTGTGGATGATACGTTGGTGGCGGTGGGCTTGGTGGATGTTGCGTCGGTAGTTGGGGGCTCTGTGGATGATACGTCGGTGGTGGTGGCTTCTGTGGATGATACGTCGGTGGTGGTGGGCTCGGTGGACGATACGTCGGTAGTGGTGGGATCATGATACGTCGGTAGTGGTGAGCTCGGTGGACGATACGTCGGTAGTGGTGGGCTCGGTGGACGATACTCGGTAGTGGTGGGCTCGATGGATGATACGTCGGTGGTGGTGGGCTCTGTGGACGATACGTCGGTAGTGGTGGGCTCGGTGGACGATACGTCGGTAGTGGTGGGCTCGATGGATGATACGTCGGTGGTGGTGGGCTCGGTGGACGATACGTCGGTAGTGGTGGGCTCGATGGATGATACGTCGGTAGTGGTGGGCTCCGTGGACGATACGTCGGTAGTGGTGGGCACGATGGATGATACGTCGGTGGTGGTGGGCTCGGTGGATGTTGCGTCGGTAGTGGTGGGCTCTGTGGATGATACGTCGGTGGTAGGTGGGCTCGGTGGATGTTGCGTCGGTAGTGGTTGGCTCTGTGGATGATACGTCGGTAGTGGTGGGCTCGGTGGATGATACGTCGGTAGTGGTGGGCTCGGTGGACGATACGTCGGTGGTGGGCTCGATGGATGACACGTCGGTGGTGGTGGGCTCGGTGGATGATACGTCGGTAGTGGTGTGCTCGGTGGATGATACGTCGGTAGTGGTGGGCTCGGTGGACATACGTCGGTGGTGGTGGGCTCGGTGGATGATACGTCGGTAGTGGTGGGCTCGGTGGATGATACGTCGGTAGTGGTGGGCTCGGTGGACGATACGTCGGTGGTGATGGGCTCGGTGGATGTTGCGTCGGTAGTGGTGGGCTCTGTGGATGATACGTCGGTGGTGGTGGGCTCGGTGGACGATACGTCGGTAGTGGTGGGCTCGGTGGACGATACGTCGGTAGTGGTGGGCTCGGTGGATGATCCGTCAGCTGTTGTAGGCTCGGTGGACGATATGTCGGTAGTGGTGGACTCAGTGGAAGTTACGTCGGTGGTGGTGGGTCCGGTGGACGATACGTTGGTAGTGGTGGGCTCGGTGGATGATCCGTCAGCAGTGGTGGGCTTGGTGGACGATACGTCGGTAGTGGTGGGCTCGGTGGACGATACGTCGGTGGTAGTAGGCTCGTTGGACGATACGTCAGTAGTGGTGGGCCCGGTGGACAATACGTCGGTAGTGGTGGGCTCGGTGGACGATACGTCGGTAGTGGTGGGTCCGATAGATGATACGTCGGTAGTGGTGAGCTCGGTGGACGATACGTCGGTGGTATCTGTGCTTGCGCTAGTGCTTGGAGATAAATTTTCGATGTTAGTCGATGCATCACTTGAATAAGTGGACGTGGTTTCAGTGTTGGGGTTAAAGGTTGATGTAGCTGAGGTAGTTGGGATGACTGTTTGGTCTGCTTTGGACTGTGACATAGTTAATGCTATTGAGGGTGTTGTGGTATTGACATCTGACGGACACGTGGTACTGCTAGAAACTACCTCATATTGGTTTTCTCCAACAGTTGGTAATGTAATAGTAATGTACTTTGTTGAAGCGGTTGAAGAAGTTTGTACTGGAGGAGTGGTGATTTCTACTTGTGGTGACCTGGATAAATGGTTAGTGATGTTCACAATAATTGCTGTTTGGCCAATCACACTTATACTGGTTACTGCTGCTGATTGCGTTGTGGATACAGTTGATAAGGTTGCCGTTGAAGTTGCTTCAGCACTGCTTTCTGTTGATGTCTTGCTTGCTAAGTCCGGTGCAGTGGCGCTGGTTGTGGTTAGATTCTCTCGAACGTTTGGTAATGTTGAAACAGTGATCAAAATTTGATATGATTCCGTTTTTGTAATAATTTCAGTGCTTGTTGAAGAAGAATCCTCTGCAACTCCTGTTTCGGTGTTTAAAAAGTACAATCTCATGGTACCGAGTATTTGAGATAGATCTTGTATACGGCAAAGGAACGCCGGTCATCTGCAGACTACCATGGTCTCTGGACAACTTAGAGTCGCCAACATTCCCCCTATGAAGCCAGCATAATACTCGGAGAAGCCATAACGTGGTCTGTAATAACTTATTACTCACCCGATCCACTTGATTCAAGTGAGTTATCGTATTCGTAATCAGAATCCATTGGCTTAAGTTGCAAGCTACCTCTTGGTCCTGTATCACAGAAAAGATGGAGTTGTTGTTGTGGCGTTTTCAATTACTTAGGTCATGTACGTAATTCATATATTCTCGATAACGATACTTCCAGTTTATACTCCGTACTTCCCCGATGGGATCTGGCCGGCGTCGGAGACTAATTTGTCGATTTTTACCTTTTGGTCTACTGCTGCGTATCGCGGGGAGCGGGGTGGTGGTCTTGAACTAGGTAAAACGACATTGTCAGTGCCCCATAACTTGAAAATAATGAAGAAAATAGCATTCTTGCGCCCGTAACAGGTTGATAACCGACGACGGCTCTCGGTTTTGGCCACTAGCCGCCAGGAATACTGATGAGGCTGGCGGGTGGTCGATCATTACGTGATTTTCTGCTGTCTTCCGTCGAGTCTGCTGCATAACAGGCTCTGAAATTGGATCTAGGAAATGTGGTTGAAAACTTGTCGATATCAGCACGTAAAAATTCCCGAAATATCTTGGCTCAGTAAATAGTTCTGTGTTACCAAATGACTGCCCGAGCGGAGATAATTTGAAAAGGCGTCGTAGATTGCCTAAAATTGGCAGAATTTATGACGTATTTCAATTTTATGCTTTGTGGAGTCTTTCAACAATAGATCTCATCAATGACATCACATAAGCTGAACGTTTGATCCCTCCCAATGACATCTATTGGTTATGTCAGCGTTGTTGGTGTTACGTCGTTACAATATGGAATGCTTAGCTAATGGAGTACTGGCTACAGAAGCGGAGCGTTGTTCACCCGGTAAACTGAACTGGGCAGGACAGTAACGAGACCAAAACCAACTGCATGACCTGAAGACTTACGCTTAGCCGCACCCAATCGTCAAGAAATTTCATTTTCGAGTTCGTCTTTGTTGACTGATTGAGCGACACAGTCAATGGTGGGCTACCGGCTGAAGTTATGAATTTTTCAATCTGTGCCGTAAACCGGAACTGCTTCCACGTTCACTGTTGGGGGAAAGATTTGTAGGTGGAGTTGTTGAGGCTGACACAAATATACCTCCCGACAACTGCAGTGCAAGAGCATGTTCCGGCTGAGGCTTGGTAATTTGTTTCGCTGAAGAGTAATAAATATAACGACAACATACCTGTTGTTACGAGAGTGATGGTGATTACGAGATAAGTTCCAATTTTCCACATATTGACTAGATCCCAAGTATTGCTTCTCAAAGTGATTACAGTATAATTCGCATAAAATAGCAAATCCTACCTGATTTTTATATTTTGTTAATAAATCAGAAATCTAAGTTCGCTGATGGAAAGACTATACCTATCCCGTGTCTAGGTCATTTTCATCACCCTGATCAATTATACAGAACGGCCTCTCTCTCTTGTAGATCTGGCGCGGGCCCAATCAATATGGTTGATGTCGAGAACACAATCTTTAATCACTATCAATTCCTAAATCTGCTCTGAAGTAGGCCTACCCCGCGGATGATACTCAATTAAAAGACCCATCGGATGGGTTAAGCGAGTGATGAGATCATCTATACGCAATAAATTACAGAAATTTATGGGCCTCGCACGACTGATTATGCAGGCGTTAAATCACCATTTGCTCTCTATTGACTAGGTGAATGTCCGCGGAAATCTCTGTTCTGGTGTGATCTCGATAGTCTGCTAGATATTTCGCCAGTCGATGACTTATGCAGTCAAACTGATTTTGAAACTGGGTTTACATCTATCGCTGAAATCGTGACGGTACGTGGGCAATCATCCCATTTTTACGCTCGAACGACTATGTTTGACGTTGCCCCCCATAGCGGTGTAGATTCGTGATAGATTGTTTTACCTATATATATCTATACCCTTGCCTATTGAGCCTTTGTAGTTGAGTGAAAAACAATTTTTTGTGTATTTTTCTTGCATTTATCAGTAAATAGTTAATCCCATAGTGCAACCAATATGTAAAATGTACAAATAAATCATGCAATTGGAATATCGTAACGAAGATTAAATGAAGATTTAACGTGCATCCTTGAACATTTACAAGCTTTCTGAGCTCCATTGTCCACGCTGTGAATGTTGTTAACCATGGCTGGATGTTGAATCTATAGCAACTCTTCGTTACGATATAAATTGCTCGTCCGCCATCGCCTACACTTCGCAGTTGAAACAGAAATACGAAAGCCAAAACGATTGTGTCGTAACGCGGCATAATAATAATAATAATAATAAATGATTAGTTGAAGACTCTATGTCGTCATAAAAATAAATATTGAAAAATGTGAATTTATGAGTATGTTAGCATAGTTCCAGCTCCGGTATAACCGGATAAATGCTGCCTTGAATCCGAATCAGAAAAACAGGAAACCCGGTAAATTCTTCACATGATATTTCGTTACAATACAAATAAGTTACGGCAAGTATAAGGCAAATCAGATTCGAAATGGCACTTGCCAGTATTGAAGAATGTTACCCGGACTTAGTAGGGTCTGAGTTGGTGAGAGGCTTCAAGCTGTGATGATATTGGAATTTGGCTGAAGCAATAACGCATGAGATTCAATTGCAAACTACAGTATGTTCAGACCAAACTTAACCCAGGTACGGTACAATTCTTCAATATGGCCAAATTGCATTTCGCCACTTGTGGTCATACCGACTGTTTAGTCTTTTTGTGTCTCTCGTCAGTACGTGGGTTTGTGTATAATGTCCAGGCTAGCGTCCAAACGACACCGCTTGTAGGTAAATAAGAAGGTTGTGCTTATTCTTCAACTGATGTCGTTATATTGTACATTATTAAGTCAAGGCACGTGCTATTGCCATGCATTCAAGGCTGAGGTACTTTATCAGGTCCTGAGTCGTGGACTGTGACTTCATTTGTCATTTCTTGCAGTCGTTTTCCATTTGCCTTGCAGCAGAAAACAGAATGAATGAGACACATGATAAACGTAGACGTGGCTAATATCGCTATAGTTATATGAAGCCCAATCAAAGCAGTGACTGTGGTGATGGCTGCGAATCCATTAATGATAAGCATTATAACAGAAGTTGCTGATGCCAGCATGCTTAGAGCCATGTTAGTATTTATAATGGTAGGAGTTGGCACGTATCTGTAAACCACACCAAATATTCCAGAGAGACAAATGTATAGGCCACCCCATAATCCAATTCCGTTGTATCCGAATGCTAGCAACTCAACGCTAACTGTTGATCGTTCACCAACTGTTATAGCGACACATGCAATGTCAAGGCAAAATATGAGGAAACCTGTAGCCAACTCAGCAATTCCAAGTCCAAATAATGCATTCACGTACGGAGAACGTGCGTGTGACTTCGCTCTTGTTGCATTTGTTGGGACATTAACTTCCACTGCGCCTTCAACACCGCCACGCTCAAACGTCGCACCTCCAACTTCCACGTTAAGATTCCGCATTCGGAATGAATACACTGCTTGTAAAATGCATATAGGAATCCCAGCGAAACATAACGATCCGATCACAATGTATAAACTGATAAAGGTTACATTCCATAATGCATAGCTGTACACGAAAAATGCAACCGCACATAATCCGAAGCCTGCCAAATTCACCAAGCCAGTTATAATTCCAAGGACTCCGCTCACAATATACACTGCGTTTGATGTAGTAGCTTTTATCCCAGTCAAAATCCCAACTGTCCCAGCCAGTAGGAGGCATATTCCACACCAGATCCCTTCGCCTGTTCCAACGAAATTCCAACTTGAATTTTCCTCCAAAATATCACTCGGTAGACCCATCGCAACGGCGGATATCACGATGCCACATATTCCAAGTACGCAGTTCAATATGCCAAGATGGAATGGCGCTTCGATGGAAGTTGTTTCGTCGAGAATAGACATGTTTTCTCAATTAAACGTATGCAAAGTCTGATACTTTAGAATTTCTTGTAAAAAGTTTCTCTAAGAAAGAAAATCAAAGTAAGACTTGGTTTCCAAGTTTGGATCTCACGAGACACGGACTTCGGATGACTAATTCAACATATTTTAGACTTCAAATTCCATGCCTACAACTACATGAGCTTGACGTTCTAGTTCGGCATCAGCTATACGTTACCTTACCACGCTTATTACGAACGCGTACGCTTAATACAGAATGGTCCTATGTTTCTGCCATTTCATAAGCGATCCAAACTAGACCTACACTGCACCATGTTCGAAACAAGTGCTCCTCCCTTTGCATTTTGCGCTCATGTGATGCGACTTCGTTATGCCTTAAACTATTTCTACCTCTAGCTTATTCTGACAACGTTGGTTGACGTGACTAATTTTGTGCATTGCCCAAGGCTTTATTTCAACCGAAAATTCTAGCCCTTTGGCTAACTTCTTGGAGTTTTAAAAGCGTTGTAATTGGCGAGGGTTTCCCAAAATTTGGATATACTGGCGTCTGCTTGCAGGCTTACGCGTCGTAATCTTCCGTACACGTGGCCGCGGTGGCTCACCCGTCTGCAAACAACTGTTTCATTCCTATTCTCAGTCCTCAGTACTGGTGGCCGCGACTCATGGCTTATCCATACACGTAGTCGATATGCTTATGTACCTCTGTTACTATATTGCAACCATTACGGTGTGGTAATTCACCGGATTATTGCGTGCAAAATGCGCAATTAGTCATTCAAAATTGGCGGTTCAATTTACCGGTACGCATCGAAATATAACATTGAATGCGTAGAATTTCGTAGAAAATAGCGGCTTGCCATCTCAAAGGGACATTCCGAATTTCAAATCGTGCTTTTGGCGGTTCGATTTGCCGGTACGCATCGAAATCAATCGAAATATAACATTGAATGCGTAGAATTTCGTAGGAAATAGCGGCTTGCCATCTCAAAGGGACATTCCGAATTTCAAATCGTGCTTTTACGATATCTATTGATAGTCCGCCATCGGCTCCACTATATTATAACTTATAATTTTTAAGTATTTGAAAACTGCATTAGTTCTAAACAACAACAACAACTGGCGTTATTACCAACATCTCAAACCATATATCACTCATGTTGTGGTGGCCACTCATGAGAGAAAATATAATGAAACGTGCTATAGCTCAAATTTAAATATTCGGTTGTCATGGAGACTTCAGCGCATGCGCTAGATAGTTACATCAGAATTCGTACAGGAAATACCTCACATCTATTCGTGAGTATCTAATGTTGCGACGTCCATGATTCATTCAATATATTTCGAAACTAATTGTTTTGCAAAATTGCAACACGCCTATGCAATGTTGGTATCTCGGGTTTTGATTTGGTTTAAATTTAGCAAATATCATCATCAAGGTATGGCCCAGTGGGTATAATCTATAGAGAACAGTATATACTACATTAATTGCAAAAATTCTCCACGTGCTCTTATGTTGTTATCCTGCATTATGGCGCTTTCAACTACTAAGGTCGTATACGGAAATGCTTAGTACGCGTGTCGATCCTTGTGCGTCGTAAAAGATTTTCCAAATCACCATAACATATATCAGGCAACTACTGCTGGATTTTGGATTTGAAGCACCGTAATCAGTATCAATCCTAATATCAAGCCCCTCCTTAGACGCCTTATACCGTTTTATTTCACGCCTACCCTGTTATACTGTATATCTACCGCACTCCTACAGCAACAACCAGCCAAATACTCTGCTGTTACTAGTGGCTATATAAAATATAAGTATACGCCCACGTATCAATATCTTGGCAAATGATAAATGCTCTCCACATTGATATGTCCTAACGCAACTACTGTAGTTTCCATGTATATATATATATCATTCCCGCAGCCGCAACTGACACCTACGTTTATATACTGTTCTTTGTCAGTAGGCCAGTTTTGCAACATTACGACTCGTTAATGTAACAAGTATTTTTTGTTGTTGTATCGGTGTTGCACCGTATTATGAAAACTGGTAACTAAAACCACAAATTCCCTTGAAAACAACCCACGGACCAAATGACTAATGTCTTTGTCACCAACCAACCAGTGAAGGGTTGTCGTAATCGCATCTAGTAAGCTGACTGAGAGTGTTGGTATGCTCGATCGAGTTCGCATTGAAATTAAATACAAGTCAGCTGATCAATAACAAAGAGTTCGTACTCAAATATTTGCCTGTACCCGTACGTTTGACGAGTGTCACGGAACTGATCGAATACACTTTGCTTTTATTTATTGTAAAGCAAATGTGGTTGCACATGCATAAGTAGAGAATGGTGTCATGCAAAACGACATAACGCCAATTGAATTGAAATACTACCGATGACACAATGTATAAATGTTTTTGCTTAGTCTAATAGACTCTAGAAAAGTGGCCACGCCTACATACCGCCTTTATTCGAATAACTAGGAAATACAGTACTATAAATAATAGATTGTGTTGCTAAAGTCAAAGCTATTGGATCGTCTGCTCAATAAGTCAATCCGATTTCTCTTTTTTTTCTCTCTCGTCAAATCGCGCTGTCACAACTGAGTGATACTGCCTTTTCACTTTCTATATACCTTTGTAGATCTTATAGCGGAATTAGCAGTATCTCCATGGTCGTGGCGTGAAAGTAATCGTTCGAATAGTCTGATAAGTAATGATTATATTATGACGAGGTTGGTGATGGTGTCATGACAAGCTTTCCTTCCATAGGTGCTAACAGCTGTTTTGCCGACCTTTAAGTTGTTATAGCCTGCATCCTTCATTCACTGCCTATAGTAGGCCTATATACCGGAACCGGATCTTACGGAGTACTGTAGGTTCGTGTGTTTCTAGCCTTTCGATATTTACTTAATTCTTCTTGGTCATGATAACCGGATCCGGCGGCCTAGCACGGTATGTGTATGTCAGACCGAAACCGTAGCCTACCTGCTTGATTTGAATATGTCGAATCGGATGGTGGCGCTCTAGAGTACGTTTGATGTGTTTTCAACTGCTTGGCTGCGTAGCAGGTTTTTTTTTAGTTTGACGACGCCGTGGTCGAAATACGGTACTAGATGCGCTTTTTGCAGGACCATTGAGATGCTTTGCATTAATGCTCACGAGAGACCCACTTCACCTACGATAATGTAAGTCTTACGATATCTTTTATGCAGTAGCTTGTCTGTAGTCCTCTGCCTCGGGTCAAAGGGTAAGGAATGATGAGAGAATATATAAATAAGGCAGATTTCACCCGACACTCGTGGTTACTATGTATCGAAACCGCTGTTGCCGTATTTAACGTTTCATCATGCTGAAACGACTGTCGTATTGCTTGTAGCCCGTAGGCCTAACGACCTCGTGGTTGGAAGCATATACTGTAATCGAATGCGATTTCCTTCCTTCGCGTTCAGAGCTCGTTATGAACGGTATAGTCTCTATAGCATTGTGACTAAGTAATAGTATTTTAGTGCGGCCTGCTGTCGCAAGGCTTCTATCGACGCCAGCGACAATTTCACCTCCATGCGATGTATACTCACATATAGGCTTACGAGATCTTTGTCTAAACTCCAATTTCTGTTTCATGAATGTATTGGGTGAATGAATGAATCAATCAATCTTTTACAAATTGATACACGACACGGCAAGCATAATATCAGTATATAGGTGAGGAAAGGACTCACACACGCGCCACGTAATATTATCCGTGATGCACCATGCCATCCAGCAAATACACTCCGATGAACAGTCATTATTAACGTTATAGGACCTATATCAGGACTTAACCGTTAGCAATATACGGTTCAACCGAATTGTTGAGTTGATGATTTTTTATCATGGTACATTACTCGTGAGCTAAAAAACAAATGAACAAGAGTGAGCAAAACACTACAACATAGTAACACAAAAATTAAGACTTGTATCCAAGACCAGACATATTCATGGTAGATTGTTAGCGACAAAAACGCAGAATAAACCACAACTGTCGTGCAAGCAAATACGACAGTGGATATTATGCGGAATGCGTTAATTATAAGAGATCTATAGAAGGCATGAACAACACCAATCGTTCCTGTTAGTAATAGAAATGATCCAGTCCAAAATCCCGGTCCTACACATGGAAATGATGAAATTCGATGGTTCACTTCAATGCAGCCGCTTTCTAACGCAATCGATATAACTCCGAGGCTACATTCCATCGTTGACATAATTAGAAGTAGTCTTTTGATTTCGGCTTCTCTCTGCAATATGGTTTTGAAGTTCCTGAAGAATATCTCTTTCATCTTTAGTATTACTTATAAACAGTTTCTCTGAGAAAGCAAATCACGGTAAGACTTGGTTTC
Organism: Botrylloides violaceus; assembly: GCA_030412335.1. NCBI lineage: Eukaryota > Metazoa > Chordata > Ascidiacea > Stolidobranchia > Styelidae > Botrylloides > Botrylloides violaceus. The sequence goes on along the minus strand of JASFYC010000509.1, from coordinate 20,231 downwards.
CAAGTGTGGATTTAGCTCGACACGCAATAAAGCTTTCCTACGGACAGGCTATGCCTATATTACAGAATGTTCCTATGTTTCTGCCATTTCATAAGCGATCCAGACTAGGCCTACACTGCACCATGTTGAAACAAGTGCTCCTCCCTTTGCATTTTGCGCTCACATGATCACGACTTCGTCATGCCTTAAACTGAATTATTTCTGTCTCTAGCTTATTCTGACAACACTGGTCGACTTGACTAATTTTGTACCTTGCCCAAGGCTTTATTTCAACCGAAAATTCTAGCGCTGTGGCGAACTTCTTAGAGTTTTAAAAGCGTTGTAATTGGCGAGGGTTTCACAAATTTTGGATATACTGCAAGGCGTCTGCTTGCAGGCTTACGTATCGTAGTCTTCCGTACACGTGGCCTACAGCTGCACAATTCATATCTATGTTATAGTTTGAGTTCGTCTACAGGCGTCATATCCGTTATAGTGATAAGCTGTTGCACTGTGTCTGACCCCGTGAAAATGTAATGCTTTGCTATTTTAATGGTTCGTGTCGCTCAAGAGGACAAACAACTTATTACTGTACTGTTCAAACAGGAATCGCCGACCGCACAAACAAAGTGCAACTCAAAAGCCGATAGCTCTCAACCACTGAGATAAATACAGCGTTGTTTACTAAGTACTCTCACATCGCCTACTCTAAAGTAGGCCATGGCTCTCAGATGCCAAACGAATTCTACCGTACAAACGCTCTATGGCTGAGTTGAGGCAGTATGACCATTGACCAACCGTTAGACGTTATTTCTGCTTCTTTTGATACTTTATGTCGCTGCCATGTGCTTGGTCTGTGTCTCTGCGCACTTCTCCTCCCAATTAAACTCTATGAAATACCGCCATCGACGGTGTCGACCCCGCTGCTATATTCTTCAATATAGAGTATAATTTAACAGGACTGCGCAAAAAGCCCACTGTGTCACGTTTACGTTTCTGAATGTATATATACGTGTCATATAAACCGTCGTATCTAGGACATCGGACTTGCCCTAAATTCTTTGAGAGTGTTATTCATTAATGGGTTATACCAAACAAGACATATAATTTAGTAGCATACATCGCACACGGAATCGATAATTGATTTGTTGGTAACAAAATATCCTCCTGCTGTTATTATTATTATAAGGGAGATGCGAGGATAATTCGCTGACGTAATTTAAGATCGTTTTTCCTGTGGTCGAATCACGTGAGAACATTTGGCGCCGCGCTTTGAATTCGAAATTGGGAGACTTTCATTCCAATATTCAGTATCTGGTCGTCTGCCACGACGCAGCACATATACGTTGTAGACATGTAGTCATAGAAGATACGCCATTCGACTTATCTATTCGACCTTGCTAATATTATTTCATCGCACGAGCGTGTCATCAAAAGTGATTTACTGAAGGACTGTTGTATTGTGTGAAATCTATTGGCATATCGGTTTGGAATATTGTTTCAATATAATCATCAACCGTTCAGTTGGCCGGGTGGTATAGACCGTCCGCTTTCTGATCGGGAGGTTGCTGGTTGGATTCCCGACCGAGTCAAATCGAAGACTTTAAAATTGGTATCCGTTCCTTCCGTGCCTGGCAGTCGGTATCGAGGAAGTGCGGAGAACCGTGATTGTAATAGTGATCCGTGCTATCAGCCGGAGGTATTGACACGATTACTATATTCACGATTAGCCTACTGTACTCATGTATCATGTTTCACGATTACTGTATCGATGTTATCATGTGTCTCGATTGCTGTATTCATGTATCATGTATCACGATTACTATATGCATGTATCTTCTCCAGCCTGTCTTGTTCGTGGTGCAAAACGCCGCCCGGTGATAAGCGCCACTATGATCTTCTACATATTAATAAAATATAAATAAATAAATAAATATAATCATCAATTCGAAATAATTCTGTCTCAACTAAGACTCGTGCAAGAACAGTATCTATAGACGGACTGCCGTGCGAAGAGCTCTATAGGAGCGTACGTCGCTGACGTGGCGTTTATCGTGAGGTGTTTCAAACACGCAGTTTGGATTCAGATCAGCGCGGAGTTCAACTACATTATGATATTCGCAAAGCACAACAACCCCCTCAATAAACCAACCCACAACGAATTTGTCTAACAAGTTAAAATCTATGACAAGGCCTCACTCTCATCTATCTCAAAACTGTTGTCGTCAACAAAACAATTTCCCCTACACTCGCTATTACTGTTTCATGTTACTAAATAATCAAAACCCTTAATTAAATAATCAATGCCAGATAGTCGCATTGTAGAATATACTACATCGACATTTGGCATGGCATACGACTTTCCAACGATACTAAACTATTTCATGCAACTAAATGATCAAAACCATTGACTAAAAGGGAAAAACCAGAGACCATAGAATAAAACGGCGTTGGATTTGGCGTACGACTTCAATCTTTGGAATGATTATGACGACGTTACGGTGTTCTGAATTAGTCATACGCACTACTGCTGATAGGCTACCAATAAAATCATACCATGTGATACCGGACGAGTATTGCAAAAGGATTTCCTGAATTACCAGTGCTCACGTCATATTCGGTAATTAGGCCTACCGCTTTAGATGCTGTAGGCCTACGATATCAAAATTATAATGTCTCGATATTTATTTACCCAAGTGTTGTGGGAATTGTTGCGTGTGGGTTTGGTACACTTATTCAAGATTCAATGCAGAATGTTAAGCCTGGAATTTCTCTTTGAATCCTCACAAAATATCGATTCCGGCCTCACCGTCGAAGTCTCTTAAAAAGTTCTCTCTCTCTCTCTCCCTATTCACTCTGCTCACCGTGACCCACTACTGCCATACTACGGATGTAAATAATATTTGACTCTGTCCGCAAGTCGACGCTACCTTTGCATGAAGACACATATGCTTCAGGTTAGGCTCGTTCTAAGTCTGGCAGGGTGGTATCAAATCCAATCCGGAAATATCTTACATTCCTTGATATTTGAGGCTTGTTCTTGTCTTAGCAATTTTATGAAGGTTGAATTTTTGAAGAGATCTCAGGAATCTCACCTGTCCAGTTAGAATAAGCAGTGTTTTTTAGGTACCGGTACCGGTAGGCCGTGTTTTGATGCAATGGACAGCGAAGATCGGTAGGCCAGGTAGACTGAGCTAAGGTATGACTGAGGTTGACGGTAAACTCGTCCCTAGTGGTCACATTTTAGAGTTAAGGATGAAGATGTGCTGCTATGATGTCAATATATTTATTGGCCCTTTTGTCACCTCAGCGATCTGGTGCGGACAAGAGTTCGATAAATCAGAAATTGATGGATGAGCAAGTGATAACAGTTAAAGGGGAATGCAAGAAAGATTATTAGCGCTTGATTGAACTAGCTATTTTGTAAATGTAGATTTGGGCGATGGAAGTCGCGTTGAGGGCAACTGCCGAAGCGTACAGGATGCATTCCGGGGTCTTAGAGATAGGCCAAACGCAATATGAAGGATACCATGGGCGAGGGAAGTCGCGGTGAGGACACTTTGCCAAAACGTGCACTTATGCCAGGGCATTAGAGCTGAACCAAACCTTTGTTTTTTAAATATGTGGTCTCTGCGAACGTACAAAGGGCTTCGTCATTCAATGGCTTGTAACGTAGGCTATCAATGACGCAGAGACCTATTCTTCTTATCTATTTTCATGTAGGCTAGACTTTATCAAACGTCAATTGTATAACTTTCCTTACGAGACTGCCTCTTTTGTATTTTATGATAATATACGGTTGAATAGGCTAATCGCTATGAAAAATAGAACAGCTAGATCTGCGTGACGCTTCGCTTGACGTTTTGATACAGTTGTGTCAAATCAGACCACACTTGAATTTGATGATGGCCAATTCGTTCGTGCGTGCGTTGAATGCGGTATGTGTTTTTTGTAGGCCTAGCCTACAAACAACTCTAGCCTCCATTATCCCATCTGTTGAATTGGAAAGGCTATCACGTTCCATTTAGAGACGTAAGTCATGAAAACGATACCCTGCCCGTCCGATGTTCATTTGAAGTTTAAACACAGAGAGTTACTAGATGAATGCACGGTGTTTGCGTTCACAAAGTGGCCGGTATAGGGGCGATATTTCAAAGATTCCTACGGCATGTGAACCATATCTTAATATTCTATATTGTGTGGGCCGGCATGAGTTACTAGATCGGAGGATGTGGATTTTACTAAATGTGGCAATTATGAAGCAAGCACAAGAAATTTCAAAGCTGAATTCTTGGTAGTACGGTTTTGATCAGGGAAGACTTCATGTTTTCTCTTAGTCAGTCCCGAATTCATGGTGTTCAGATCACGAGTGCGGTAACGCACTCAATTTCTTGCGTTCTGACAGGCAATGGTTGGTTGACTTGCGGTGGTGAATTTGAGGTTGCATGTGGGGTATAGGTATACGTGATCTTGGAACTAGTCAGGATTTGTACAGTTCTGTTGTGACTTGTAATTTGGTTCATAATCGCAGAAATCATCATGAAGCAAACATACCAGCTATCTCTCTGTTGTAGTGTCACACTCGGGTAGTTTTTTTCACTGTAAATTGATATAATGCGAGTTATTACTATTCTGTTCCAGAGTTTTTGGCACTTTAATAGTGAAAGTCAATTATCGTGAAGGTTTAAACTAACCAAACCAGAGGTAGAGATAGAGCTTGACAGACTGTTAGTTATATATAAGTTTATTTGCAATTGCGCTTACTAGACCACAGTAGGGTACTTTTGCGCCTTGTTCTAAAGAGAAAGATTAGCCTCGCACAGATGGGGAAAATTTTTCCAAATCATATACTGCATCAGGTTGGTATGGACTGGTCCAGCTAGCTGAGGCACGCGAAGTTGGTCGAGGTGATAAATCGAGTTTGAGAGTTCTCCTCTCCCAGGCTATGTTTTAGTGGTGAGGTAATCCACAATGCCGCATAGACACAATTATATATAGCGCCCAATTCATTGACGATTGTGTGTGGATGGCACTGCCTTCCCATTATCCCTAGTTCTTGGGACTCCCAACCCGCCGAACTGCGACGTCGACGGCCAAAACAAATTAACAGCCAGGGATGTTGTAATATTGGATTTCCGCTATTCGTTGTGTTGACGCGGGTGGTGGATTACAGTAAATATACACGGTAGTTTACCAAAGGTTATGTAGACAGCTTGGTGATGTTGCATCGAATGATATTTGCAAATTCATAAAGCACATCGTATCCTCTGACTGGTAGAGGTCACACACAGTTCAGGAGTTGAATTAATTCGTTAGTAAAGACATAGAACATACAGGGCCTATACTTGGTCGCATATCAAAAAGTGAGAATTTCGATTCATATTTTTGTCTAGTTCGCAAACTTTACAAATGCTTTATATACTAACGAAATTCCTGTTTCGCAATGTATGTTTTGTATATCGCTGACCGAGTAGGCAAAACACCCAATTTGGGGTTATCGCTCGATCTATTTTTACAGAGCGCGTGATGTCGTGATCAAAATACAGCTCGCAGTGAAGTTTCACAAAAACGTCATGGGAGGTTTATCAACAAGAACAGTTTCATTTTTGACTTTATTCAGAGAATATTTGTGAAAACAAATTTTTGTTAATAGTCCTATGCTCTGTCTTCTTCTTTTGTACGTAGATTTCCATACGTCAGGGCAGGCGCACGCAGCAATAGTGGCGTACCTTATATCTCAGTACTTGGTTTCACGAACTGCCTTACTTTACAGCTTAGAAATCTGACAAACCAACACTACACTGATAGAAACGCATGCGCTGTAGTGATACGCGTGTATTTTGGATTTATCAATACTTCTAACACGATATGATAATACCGTGAGACGTCAAAGAAAAATAATATGAACTTTCTCATAATTTGCATCGTGGGAGTAGTCATTGGCAGTAAGTTGAACTTCAAGTCATGATGTAGGCTTACGTTAGGTTAGCCCAAGCTGATCATAATTTAGAGTGCGGAGTGTGAAGGATTATGATAGTGGTCTGGGATATAATCCGCCATAACGATATCGCATTGGAATGGTGTGCATGACAGAAGCTGAAAGCAGCAGTAGCTAAGCCGAGTTGTTTGATTGTCCGCCTTCTGATCGGAATCGATTCTGACCAAATCAATCCAAAGAATTTATAATTGATATCCGTTCCTCCTCTTGCTTGGTAGTCAGCATGTGGAGGAGGTTGTAGTTATCAATTGAGAAGTGATGCAGGTTATAAAGTCCGCAAATATCGATATTTCATAGCCTCTGCAATCGTCGATCTGGCGTTCTTGACGTAAATTGTTGAAAACGCTATAAATTCCAAACAACAACAGTAACTCAACTCATATCATCAGGTACTGCTTCACAAGAACTCGTCAATTCAAATCCTTCTGGCCAAGTCAGAATTGTAGGAGGACAACCTGCCGCGGAAGCGCAATTTCCATGGCAAGTTGTTATAGTACGACGTGTCGCAGATGGACCATTATATTATGTTTGTGGAGGAGCAGTTATAGACGAAAACTGGGTTTTATCTGCCGCGCATTGTCTTGACGTGTAAGCTCTTTCGTATTAATGCTCAGTACATTTTTATTTTATTCATATATATCTAATTTGACCCTCTTAGCCCGAAGATTTTGATAGAAACATGCAATATAGACGTAATCAAGAACGCATAGACAACAAAACAGCAATCGCTGACATGACTTGACGTAGGCCTATTCAGTAACAACTCCTAGAAAATGAAGACCCACCTGTGGCTTTCAGTTCGACGGATTGCCGGTATTGATTGTGTACATTGTACGCAGTTCCGCACCTCTTCCCACGTGCGCTTTGGGTCCCGAGAAGGCCGATACCGGAGATCGCCAGTCCACTGAATGAACAGCTTGTCGAGTGATTGAAAATGTGCCCACGAACAATCTAAGCTGGTATGGGAAGGAAGCATATCATAAGAAATTAACACACCCGAACAGGCCCTCAAAGTATAGGCCACATTTGACAAGACTAGAAAAAAACCACACAATACCTATACCACACAACTTTTAATATTTACTATTCATTGCTTTTCAGTGAAAATATTACGGAAGTTCTTGTAGTCCTCGGTGAGCACGACCTGGACAATCCTGGAGAAAATCAAGTGGAAATAGGCGCAAGTTTTCATAATCATGAAAGTAGCTGACTCGTTGAGTTGTCTTGCCTACTCTGCGTTGCAGTGAGATTTGCTTTCTTGCAGATTACAATAACAATACAAACTACGGTGACATTAGCTTGCTACGACTTGAACGGCCCGTGGATTTCAACACCCATATTCAACCTATCAAACTGCCTCCAGCAAGTGGAAATGTAGCTCATGGCGAGACATGCATCACGTCTGGTTTTGGGAACACTCTAGGTAGACAAGTGGGCAATCCACTAGACCTTTCTATAAATAAATGAGCCTGTTTGTCTGTCTGTATGTGTGTATGTATGTCTGTCTGTGCACGAATCAAGTTTTATATTACTGAAACTATCTCCATAAGATGTTACAGGGATGAAGGGACAGACGTTATGCGTGCGACAATTTTTATTTTAGTACTTCCAGCGTGTATTTCTCAAGTTATACAGCACATCGCCCACCAATGCTGCTATTTCCACGTTTCGATACGCCGAAATCAGAGATAGGCCTACACCTTTTAGATCGCTTCTGCTACCTAGCGGAACAAATTCTTTCACTACTTCTGATCGCGTACTGTTGCCTGGCTACAAAGTTCTTCTTACGTACTGTCCTTCGGTTCGGCATCTTAAATATATTTCATACGGGTTTGAGAAGTGAATTGAGGAGCCAATTTCCTTCGTCAAGAGAAGAGAGGGAAGCGTCTCACCCTCGATTAAATTGAGGTCGCATTTTTCGCGTAGTGCTACAACGCCTTATATTGTAGCCTACCCCCCGATTTTTTCATTAATCGATGTATCATTCAATTTGCAGTGGACAGCGAAGGCATTTTTAACACCCTCCGTTACGTTGGAGTTGAATACGTATCTTTGGATGTCTGTAACGATTGGATGTCCAGCATCGGCATCGTGGTTCAGGAGGGTCACATATGCGCCGGGTATGTATGTATGTAGGTCTATGCATATTTATTCACCAGTCGAAAAGGAAAGAAAAACAATGCGAGAAACTATTCCTGTTACCCAAAAAAACCCAGACTGGCAAGGAGGAGATGAGTCAAATAAAGCTACTAACACTACCCCTTGATGGAGCAAGATAAATTTACTTTAACTAATCTTAGTTTGAACAACGGGTAAGATTCTCTCCGTCTGGTATATTTACAAGTTTACCACTCGTACGTACGTGAGAGAGAGAGGTGAGAAGCTTTAGGCTACAAAGCAACTATGTGAAAGACCATGGGGCTCTTGCGGTGCACAGTATACACTCTACATCTAGACCAATTTCTTCTCCGGCGCTGGTTGTTTAAATAACTCATAAAATATACTTTCCAGGTTCGAGGAAGGAGGCAAAGATTCTTGCCAAGGCGACAGTGGTGGTCCTCTTGTTTGCCCTTCACCCAACAATTCTTCTCAATACGTCCTCGAAGGAATTACGAGTTATGGAGTTGGATGTGCTGAACCGAGACAACCCGGGGTTTATACGAACATCAGGAGTTTTATGGAATGGATTCATAACATAACTAATATAGCAGGTAGGCAAATTCCGCTTCTTCTAACAACAACACCATTTAAATTGCGCCAAGCGGCAAACCTTGTGGGAGATATATGGATGTTGTTAATGAGGATTTGAGGAAAGTCAGAGTGACATTAGGTCAAACATTTAGTTTATGTAGGAGATTGATATGCTGTGGCAACGTGATTGGAGATGCCCTAGTCCTGTGTTGCAGGGAAGTCGGAAATGCAATAAAATTATTTCAACGTGATTCGCCACTGGCCGGTACTTTGTTTAGTTTTAAATCCCTGAAATGACGCTGCAACACCATAATACAATGCTGGCGGTCGTATGCGTCTTCATTCGACCTACCAATGAAAGCTAACACCGTTATAGGCTAGGTGCAGCCAATAGCATTCATTACACTAGTAGTTTATTGAGAAATATAACATTCACAAGTTTCGGAGCTCCGTCCCTGACGATGAACATTATATTCTTTACGATATCTATTAGTCATCCGTCATCGAAACTGTGAGTTTTCCCACCACCATTGAATTCTTGTCCAACCGATAATCGCGGTCAAGTACAATAGGTATGTCTGTACATCGAATATCTGTGAGTTAAAAAACAATGAGGAATGTGGACTTTTAAACATGTGACCGTCTAGCAGAATAGACAGATACGTCATGCGCTCAGCAGTCGATCTAGTTCGATCACCTGATTTCGATGAATGCCAAAGCCAAGGCGGACTTTAAGATTTATTAAGATTCAGATTCAGATTAATTAAGATCACCTTGATGATTGCGCAACGCCGAGTGGGGACAAACAAACGATTCTCGCTCCTGCGTGACAACAACGGCCAAATCACTACGAAGAATCGCCACCCGTTGTGCTTACCTCGATACAGAGATACAATAGGGTGGTGAAATTTTCGGAAGGTTTCCTCGTCGGAATTTTTTTAACATGGCACAATGGTATGACGTCACATGTGCATAAAGCGTGAATTCGCTTAAACTTATGTTCTTCGCTGTGTGTGCAGCTTTGCATGTCACGGATGGCTTGTTAAACAGGAATCCATGATATGAAAAATAGTGGAGCTGATGACGGGCGAGAAAGAGTTTTTGTATCTATTGGACTCGATGCGTCGGGGTGTAGGATCTCAATACCCACTTACTAAATATTTCTAGAAAGCAACTATAGGAAATTCCGACCTAAATTGTCCTCGCAACGATTTCAACAACGGCCGGGTGCCTTTTGTAATAATTAGAGTGATGAGAAATTGATTATAAATACGCCGCTTCAAAGTCCAGATAAACCCGTGCTTACTCTTGGGTTAGATCGTCGTCTCGCTTGGTGGTTTTGTAGCCAGCGTTAGCGGCGGCTGTTTATACGTAATAAGGTTGTAGTTTTCAGGACAGGTCAGTGACGGACTGACGACCGTTTGTTATGAGCAGATCACATTAGATGTATACAGGCTTTGATATCTTTAATATTTCATTTCAGCCAGAGCTAGCTAGCAGCTTGTCTTGCGATTGAATGAGTGATGCAGCGTAGCGGCCTTGAAAACCTGCGCTATTTGGAAGCGTAATGAGTGGGTTTGGGGCGAATTCAAAATGCGTGGCTGGGTATTGAACTGTTACAGGTAACTAACATAAACGCCCAATGGCAAAGTAGTTCCTCCACAACCTGTAAGCTTTATTGACTTGGGCCTACGCAGAATCAGAATCAGGCATTTTTTGACAATGTGCAGGGTGGGCGGTCACGGGACATATAATCCTGATTGAGTGTAGGTGGGGTTGTACTTGAAGTCTCCCCGGCGCGATACAGCTTATGCATCGCTCTGGTACTCAAAGCCCAGAATTATGCAATGCATGCCGCGGCGTAAACAAGGTATAGCCGATAGGCCTACATGCGTTTAGGATTACAATCCTAGCTTGCTAGAATTTGAAGCGTTTAAGAAAGGCATATATAAAAAGGACATGGTAAGATGAAGGAGGTGAAATAAGCCTATATGCAAACTTAGGGAGAAATAAGTTTAATAATGAGTGCTGGTATCCCCGCCCGTACCAAAGCTGCTCATTGCGTCAGTCGTCACGTTCCAAACACATGATCACCGGGTGGTATAAATATACGTTTTTTTCTACGTGGCGGAATGTAGACAGAGCGTACTTAGTTTTGCGGTCAGGGTTGAATGACCGGATAGATTAGCTTTACATACCTAATGACAATTTCCTAAATCCATATCCAATTGTCAGACCTGGTGAAATTTACGGTCTTATTTTATAACATGGTCGCTTAGCAATGAACGGAAATAAATATAAAAGTCTAAATTATGAGGCGTATTTGTTCTTTTAATCCACATATTTTGTGTTTAGTAAAGTGTCAGATATATATATATATATGGTAAGAAGAAAATTCTACTGTGTTTAAAGTTCAAATTTCTGAAGTATTGTTAAGTTGTTTTATTAATTGGCCATATAAAGTTGGCGGCCAGGTGTACGTAAGTAGTTGAAATAGTCATAATTCTAAAACAGCAGGAATAAATAGTATCGCTGGGAGTAAGACTTATAATTCACAGTTCGCTGTGTTTCTCGCCGCCCTCGTAAAGAAGTATCACAACAGATTTTAACGTCCAGTCTTGGTTTATCGAGAGCCAAGACTGTACTTTATATCTGTGGCCAATCTTGACGATAGCATAGGCTATTGATCGTCCGCAATTGGCCCCGCTATATGTTTCGTTTATCATTCATATGACGCGCCAAAAACTGTTCGCTATACACGAGCGTTTGGTGTAAACGTCAAGGGCGAGCGGTTAGAACTGTGTTTGGTTTCCCCAACTTCGTGGTCTTGTAAAATATTTATGACTATACGTATACATACGCTCTTGCGAGGTTATCACATATTTTAAACGTGGTTCACTCATTACAGCCTGTCAGAGTTTGACGACCCCGTTTTGTCATGATGGTATTGGGTTTGACGTATCTTTTGAAAAGTATATAATATGTTATTATGGTTGGTCTACATATAACCTATAAGCACTTTTTCTACTGCAGGACGTTAACAGGAAATGTAGAATGTACAAAAATGTCTTTTCGTAACCGAGATATTTTGAAGCGTAGGCTACGTGCGCTATTTTGACTACATTTTGAGACCATTTATCTCAATTATACGTATGCGCCTAGTCGCCCGTAAAGCTACCTTACTAATACGTCACGTTTTACAATTTCGACATTTTGAAACTCGCCCCTCAAAATACAATCATAGACAACGCTAGGAAGAATTTTCTTTTCTAAGAAGCTCATTAGTTTTATCATACAAGCACAGATGACGAACCTAACGCATCCGTGTACTTTCACGTTCGAAGGCAGCGTATTTCTTTCTCTCGGACAGCCAGATAATTCCCTGGACAGAGCTCCCGGCTTCTTCATGAATTTCTTGCTGCACCCCGAAAGCTTGTGAATGTTATCCTCCATAAACCAAGGCTTGACGTTAAATCTGTGGTTATTTTCTTACGATTCCTAATCAAATCACAGTAGTTCATCATTGAGCATTGATATTGAATATTATCACGCACACGTCTGATTGAAATCACGGGAAGCCGGAATCTGCTTCCACGCTAATAGCTCATGGCCGGGAAAATTAACTTGATACAGTTGGACATGAACTTCCCACGGAAATTTCGTCCGTGAATGTAGCGCAGCGGCTTTGTTGAAATCACTTGTGCGTGTACTATAGCTGTAATGCTAATTAGTCTCTCTGGATATCCAAAAATCTAGCACTGATGGTACTTGTTTACGGAGTGTTTTGTGGTAGCCCCTATATTCGGGAGTAGGCCTAGGCTACGTACTCATGCTTCGCCATAAGTGATGGCAATTCTTCTCGGGCCACAGCCTTCAACATTTTTCGTTATATGGATGGTTAGTGATCCCTAATATTATCGCAATGTTTTTTGCATTTTCTTAACGTTTTTTCTTTGAAATCTCATTTTTGATATTTTTGCTCACCGGTATGTCCACGATTGTTGATTTATGAGAGATTATTTCGCAATTTTTAGGCTTTCTCAGAAATTATTTTTGACCGAAGTACAGCGCGTTTAACGCTCCCTGCGTCATGAATGCAGTGGTGCGTGCATGATATAAGCATAAATGTTAGACGGGTGTTGTTTTCGCCATAAACCTGCAACAAAAGGTTAATTCAGATCGCTTATTCTTTTTTTGGTATTAGCAATTGACGCATATATAAGTCTCAAGTCAGAAGGGGAAGTGTAGCCTACTAATAATCTCTTTTGAAACAGAAAACCTGAATCGCAGTGGACTATAAAATACTGAGTATACTGACTACTAATAGCGCTTGGTTATTTGGTTGAGCGGGTAAAGAAAGGTTCCATTTATACTGTAGTGTGTGTAGTAGGCCTACTGGGAATCATGCTTAATCAAGGGAAGGTGATGCCTATGGTGATTAAATGAGTCTTTGGAATTGCGCGTATACTTCCAAGAGTGTGACGCGGTATGGCAATTCCACTCAACTCATTTTTTATCGTCCGCATGTGTACCGCTGACTAACCGGGTTTTAGCCTAAATATCATATAACAAGGTTTCGATATTTTTGGATTGGCCAAAAAGCTGTTGAGTTTCCGCGGACTTAGTGATGCAGCAGTTCTTGTTTTATTATATTTATAAAGTTGTAGAGTTTCGAAATCTTGCTACGAGTTGTCGCAAGAGGCTCAATGGTTTTGTCAGGAAAATATAATAGCCTAGGCCTACGTGCCCAAATGCCTACAAATGCCGAATATATAGGCCTACGGAAAGCGCAAGCCTAAGCTTTATAGACTGCTTGTGTGGGGCTGGTGTTAATTTCGCTAAAATTGTATTAGCTGTTTGTTGGTCTTGCAGTTTACTTAATTCGAAGTGATCACGAAGGTTTCTTACTCACATTGGCACTTCGCCGAAACAGGCGACAACAAAGTGTTAGGTATATAAAAAATACTTGATTCATCATCTGGAACGAGATCTGCTGTCACATCGACGAAGAAATATCTATCCTACTCATTCAACCTATTTATCTCGACGGTTTTTACATGATTCCATACACGGATGTCGGTTTAGTATTTTCGGAGACTGGTCATATACGCCCATACGCCTAAAACCTCCGTTGCGTGGGGTCCCCGAATATGCCAATACAAGATTTAGAATATCAAAATTCTGGTACTGAGTAGAGCAGGCTATATTGCGATTGTTTTTAAGTTAATCTGTTTGCAAATATTAGGGAATTTAGGGAATAGTATAGTGACTTGGCGATTTGTGAGATTGGGCGCACTTTCTTGAGACGACTCCAATTGGATTGCAGTATCTTCTCCTCCAATCAAGGAAAGATATCGAAAATGTGGAAATATAAAAGGTTGAAGCTGTATGCTATTGCGATGATTTTCATCGTTGCCGGTAAGTGTTATAGGCCAATAGTGGATAGTCAGTCAATCGTAAAACAATGCGTCGTTGAATCTAGTTTTGTGAGCGAACAGAGACCGCGATGACATAAAATAGCGGATTCACGAATTTTACACAATCTCTTACCAGTGTGTCGGCTCAGTGGCCTGGGTGAGGTTTAGCGATGCGACTGGCCAAATAAGGTCCTTTTCCACCGTCGTCGCGATCCCGAAAAATACCGCGTTCTGGGCTTTCGGTTTATACCCAAAACCTAATTTCTAATTTGTAATTTTTTTAAAGTTTGTAAAACGCATTAGATTGAATCCTGACAGTCCAGCTAGAAGCGTAAGGCCTATATTATATCAATGAGTCATAAAAACATGGCAACTAATTTTGCGGTAAAAGGTTTCGCGCTTTAACTTAACGGGTCAGTGGTCAGGCTCAGATTAAGATGGCTGCAGGGTGCTCTATCCCACTCGTCCGGACAAATGTGTTAATTTTGATCTACATGGTAACTGTTAATTAGAACGAAGCTGAGGCAGACGAAGATAAGTCGTCATGAAGTAAAATTTTTCGATTTATCTTGCTACCGTAATTACAGTTCTGAAGCTGCTTGTAAAATTTCGGCAACCGCAGGTACCGGTAAGTCGACAGATAGCCCACGACTAGGCACTACTGTTCGTACAGTTGTGAGAGTAGTTGCAGGTTGTGCCGGCGGCTTGGTAAGCGCTACGAATTGAAGCCATTTCGAGAGACACACACCTATGGCTGAAAATCAACAATAACAGACTACTGGTAGTCTAATTCACACGCATTATTGAATTGTAGAATATATACCACGGCCTTTGACGCAAAAATGCCTCTCTGAAACTGTTCAAAATTTTTTTTTATTGCAAATACCTTGAGAGATGCGGTTGAGTGTGATGGCCACTTTCTATACAATTTGGTTATTGCCTAAACAAAGCGTAGAATTTTTGGTCTTGCTGAAAGTTGATTAATTTTATGGGTCATTAAAATCTGACTGTTAACTTGTCTGAAGTTGGTCACGCCTGATTCAATACAAATCACATTCGAAAAACTTCAATCCCACCTGCCAGTCAGATCTAGAGTTACCAGTCAGATCTAGAGTTACCAAGTTTAATCGTATTCCTCTCCATGATCACTCCTCTTCTGGCTGAGTCTCAGAGTAGCAGAATCTTTATTGCAGTCGCAGGAAAGGACGATCCTCTGTGCTGCAGTGCTTACTTAAATTTTCTGGTTTTGGAGGCTATACTTCATTAGTTCTGCTACAATTTCTAACATAATGAACGATTGAGGCGAGTGTTGAGTTGACATGTTTCTGTAAGGGCAAAACTGTGATGTCTATATGGCGGTAAGGGAAAAGTGCCAGTAGCCCGGTGTACCGATACTTACCAATCTTTACATAGTGAATGGATGGTTAGTTCTGGCAGTGAAAGAAATGAGGTCATGTAAACTGTAGAAAAGGAATGTTCGCAATTGTACTGTCGTATTCGTTGTTGCCCATAGGAGTTCCGTTTCGGGTTTTGCTAAATATATCTGTTGTGTATATCTTGTTGACACCTGAGCTGAAACAACCTCTTGAAATGTCAATGGGCTTCACGTATAACGTTGGAACTTTAAAAATAGATATGCGTGTCGTTTTGCATCAGAAAATTTAAGTTGAACAACAACGGTGACCTTTTATGCAACATGCTACCTGCGCTATACTTTGATCACATGACCAGTTACGGCTGATATCACAACAATGATGATACCGGGCATTTTGCTTATGCATTCTTTTATTTTTATTTTAATTTCGTAAATAACGCATGCTCCAAAAGGCATCAACATTAAAGTAAAAGCCCACGAAACTTTTACGCTGTATCCCTCAGACCCCACACAAATAATATAGACATCCAGTGATTTAAGAATTTGGGGCCCCTATGAGTGCCCCCCCTGTCAGGGAGTTTGGGACTGTTTTGCATGCCTCCCACTGCACTGGTCTACAGTATCCTTAGTATTAGTACCGGTACTCTAACCATCAACTTGCAAATCTCAATAATTTATTTTTGTGTTTTAAAATTATCAAATATTATGCCATTTCTACCTGTTATATCTATAATTACTTTTAGATACTGGAAGGGCCTACTTCACTTAATGGGAATCTCATGATGCCTCAGTCTACGCAGCTTATATCCCTGTTCTGGTCGTTGGACAGATATTGAATAGTGTTATATCTTGTAAACTGTAGGGCGTAGGCCTAGTCACATTTGAGTTGACGTATTTTATTGCACTGTGTGACTTATGGTAGGAAATTACATTAGTAGGGTCGAATAGACCTCGGCAAACAAATGAACCAAAAGAATGAAAATTCTAGTAAATATCAAATTCGTCATGGGTAGGGGAGCCTAGGGAGGCTATAGACCCAAGCGATCTAAGCCATGCAGCGTAGAGTGCAAATGTTGAATCTTGTCAGCAAGTGCATATTCATGAAGACATGTTATATTTTTGGCATTGAAGTGCCTACAGGTGAAGGTCAATCAACCACAGATGCAATGAATACAGCGATCACATCTGCTGTCACCACTAACGCAGAAGGTAAGGATAGTTTTTGTTGAAAACTTGAGTGATTCATGAAAATTGTTGATTTCATCGTCAGATGGCATCACTATTGCATCTGCCACTCCTGAATCTGCAACAGACGGAAACACTCCTGAATCCGCAACAGGAGGAAACACTCCTGAATCTGCAACAGGAGGAACTCCTGAATCTGCAACAGACGGAAACACTCCTGAATCTGCAACAGGCAGAAACACTCCTGAATCTGCAACAAGCGGAACTGCTGAATCGGCAACAGACGGAAACACTCCTGAATCCGCAACAGGAGGAAACACTCCTGAATCCGCAACAGGAGGAAACACTCCTGAATCGGCAACAGGAGAAAACACTCCTGAATCGGCAACAGGAGGAAACACTCCTGAATCGGCAACAGGAGGAAACACTCCTGAATCGACAACAGACGGAAACACTCCAGAATCGGCAACAGGAGGAAACACTCCTGAATCTGCAACAGGAGGAACTCCGGAATCGGCAACAGGAGGAACTCCTGAATCTGCAACAGACGGAAACACTCCTGAATCGGCAACAGGAGTAAACACTCCTGAATCGGCAACAGACGGAAACACTCCTCAATCTGCAACAGACGGAAACACTCCTGAATCGGCAACAGGAGGAAACACTCCTCAATCTGCAACAGGAGGAAACACTCCTGAATCTGCAACAGGAGGAAACACTCCTGAATCGGCAACAGGAGGAAACACTCCTGAATCTGCAACAGGAGGAACTCCTGAATCGGCAACAGGAGGAACTCCTGAATCTGCAACAGGCGGAAACACTCCTGAATCGGCAACAGGCGGAAACACTCCTGAATCTGCAACAGGAACTCCGAATCGCAACAGGGGAACTCCTGAATCGCAACAGCGGAAACACTCCTGAATCGGCAACAGGAGGAACTCCTGATCGGCAACAGGAGGAAACACTCTGAATCGGCAACAGGAGGAAACACTCCTGAATCGCACAGGAGGAAACCCATCTGCAACAGGAGGAACTCCTGAATCGCAACAGGAGGAACTCCTGAATCTGCAACAGGCGGAAACACTCCTGAATCGGCAACAGGAGAAACACTCCTATCGGCAACAGGAGGAAACACTCCTGAATCTGCAACAGGGGAAACACTCCATCGGCAACAGGAGGAACTCCTGAATCGGCAACAGACGGAAACACTCCTGAATCTGCAACAGGAGGAAACACTCCTGAATCGGCAACAGGAGGAAACACTCCTGAATCGGCAACAGACGGAAACACTCCTGAATCTGCAACAGGCGGAAACACTCCTGAATCGGCAACAGGAGGAACTCCTGAATCCGCAACAGGAGGAAACACTCCTGAATCGGCAACAGGAGGAAACACTCCTGAATCGGCAACAGGAGGAAACACTCCTCAATCTGCAACAGGCGGAAACACTCCTGAATCTGCAACAGGCGGAAACACTCCTGAATCGGCAACAGGAGGAACTCCTGAATCCGCAACAGGAGGAAACACTCCTGAATCGGCAACGGGAGGAAACACTCCTGAATCGGCAACGGGAGGAACTCCTGAATCGGCAACAGCAGGAAACACTCCTGAATCGGCAACAGGAGGAACTCCCGAATCGGCAACAGGAGGAAACACTCCTGAATCTGCAACAACGGAAACACTCCTGAATCGCAACAGGGAAACACTCCTGAATCCAGGAAACTCCTATCGCAACAGAGGAAACACTCCTGAATCGGCAACAGACGGAAACCTCCTGAATCTGCAACAGGCGGAAACACTCTGAATCGGCAACAGGAGGAACTCCTGAATCCGCAACAGGAGGAAACACTCCTGAATCGGCAACAGGAGGAAACACTCCTGAATCGCAACAGGAGGAAACACTCCTGAATCGGCAACAGGAGGAAACACTCCTGAATCTGCAACAGGAGGAACTCCGGAATCGGCAACAGGAGGAACTCCTGAATCTGCAACAGACGGAAACACTCCTGAATCGGCAACAGGAGTAAACACTCCTGAATCGGCAACAGACGGAAACACTCCTCAATCTGCAACAGACGGAAACACTCCTGAATCGGCAACAGGAGGAAACACTCCTCAATCTGCAACAGGAGGAAACACTCCTGAATCTGCAACAGGAGGAAACACTCCTGAATCGGCAACAGGAGGAAACACTCCTGAATCTGCAACAGGCGGAAACACTCCTGAATCTGCAACAGGCGGAAACACTCCTGAATCGGCAACAGGAGGAACTCCTGAATCCGCAACAGGAGGAAACACTCCTGAATCGGCAACAGGAGGAAACACTCCTGAATCGGCAACAGGAGGAAACACTCCTCAATCTGCAACAGGCGGAAACACTCCTGAATCTGCAACAGGCGGAAACACTCCTGAATCGGCAACAGGAGGAACTCCTGAATCCGCCAGGAGGAAACACTCCTGAATCGGCAACAGGAGAAACACTCCTGAATCGGCAACAGGAGGAACTCCTGAATCCACAGAACTCCTGAATCGCAACAGAAACTCCGAATCGGCAACAGGGAAACACTCCTGAATCGGCAACAGGAGGAACTCCCGAATCGGCAAAACCACAGGAGGAAACACTCCTGAATCTGCAACAGACGGAAACACTCCTGAATCCGCAACAGGAGGAAACACTCCTGAATCGGCAACAGGAGGAAACACTCCTGAATCGGCAACAGACGGAAACACTCCTGAATCGGCAACAGACGGAAACACTCCTGAATCAGCAACAGGAGGAAACACTCCTGAATCTGTAACAGGAGGAAACACTCCTGAATCCGTCACGGAAGGTACTACTGTTGCATCATCCACAGGTATAAAAATTTTTGCTGACCGTTGCAGGCAATCCCTATGTTAAATCCTCGCCAAGCCCATGTCATGCACCATATGATAGTTTAGTAGATATAAATTCGAGCTCCAATTTTTGGCTTTCTGTCCATCAGACCTTCCATTGAAGTAGCAAGATTAATTTTTGGTAGCTGAGTCATTCTGTTGACTATGGTCTCGGGTTTCCACAGACTAAGTTTGCTAGAAATCCCAATTGGCCAAATTTCTAGTTTGCTTTCTCAAGCAAAGTCTATTCCACCTAATAAAAGAGCAGAGCTCTGAAAGCTTTGAATAAATTCTGGATGGACGTTATTAAATTCTTGGTGACACTCTACGTTTTATAATCTGTATCCAGTTTTTTGGTATGGGCTCTGTATCTTTCATATGCTAGCAGGTACATTTTCATTTAGGAACCGAAGTTCCAGCGACGCCTAAGACATGCCCAGAAGGGTTTACTGGAGATGGTTTGAACTGTACAGACATTGACGAATGCACATCAGGAACCGACAACTGTCATTTCATTGCTGATTGCACCAACAATAACGGAAGTTATAGCTGTGTATGTAAAGCTGGTTATAGTGGAGATGGCTTGGACTGTACAGACATTGACGAATGCACATCAGGAACCGACAACTGTCATTTCAATGCCGATTGCACCAACATGTTAGGAAGCTATATTTGTGCATGTAAAGCTGGTTATAGTGGAGATGGCTTGGAC